>BJBW01008865.1:0-96820 GCA_004320125.1 Scolopax mira
TTGAACTTCATGAGGTTTACTTGAGCCCACCTCTCCAACCTGTCCAGGTCCCTCTGGATGACATCCCGTCCCTCAAGTGTATTGACAACACCACACAGCTTGGTGTCATCTGAAAACTTGATGATGTTACTCTCAATCCTGTTAGTTTAGGATTCAAGGTCACACTCAATGGTTTCCTCATTGATTACACATGTTCACCCTGGCCTTACTGTCAGGCAGAACTCAGATCTGACCACGAACACAGCTGCGTACACATTCTGGAAAAGCCTAATGATTTTGATCTAAGGAAGAATCAAAGTTTATGTGGAGGGAGCTGAAAGAGACAGGCTGATGAAGGATGTAGTGAGATAAATGATGGCGTGCTGGACAAGAAAGGGTTAAGCTTTGGGGGATTCAGAAGAAAGCACAATGGTATCCAGGCCAGTCTGAGGGACAGAAAAGGAAATTGTCTTCTACAAATGGAAATTGTGTCAAGAGGTGATTCATAAGTTGACTGAGATCCAGATTACCGGAGCCATCCTCCTCATATGATAAACTGGTGTGAAGCATGGAGAGAGCTACTGACAACACTTATTTTCTGCAACAGCCCCCTGTGTCGCAGCCTGGACACTACCTGCCCAAGGAAGCTTGTGTTTCCCATTGGCAGTGAAGGGAAATTCTTAGCGTAAATATGAAATAACATCAACACTTTTCTCTCATGGCAATCAAAATGCATAATTCCAGTTCATACAGTGTCTCTTTAAAACAGATAAATATTTCTTAGTAATAGCTGTAGTACATGAAATTAACAGAACTCTGAGCACTCTCTGAGGGCAGGGCAGCCTTCAGAGCCAGAGAACATATCTACACTGCGTATGATGTGTGCCTGTATGACGCAAGGATAATATTTACAGCTGTGGTGGTTTGGTTCCTTGGAGCACTCTAAGAGCCTTCCTTTCACACTATATTATCCTAGAATGCATTGTTCTGCAAGGGAGACACTGCGTCTGGCTCACTTTGGAGGGTACTGGGAAGCCAGAAAATGTGCATGCAGTACTAACTCCTACATGATCACTCACATTCATCTCAGAAGTGGTAGACTCATTGCAGCTAATAATTCCTGTTTCAAAACCTCACCATCTTCATAAAGCCTGAAGCAAATATAATAGTATTCTTAGACCCTCAAGAATACTTGTATAGCAGGAATTTGGCATGTTCCACATGTGATTCATAGGTTTATTCATTAAATTGTGCCCCTTAAAAAAATCAAGAGGAGAGTCCAGGTACAAAGCATACATGAGTTCATTCCTGTTTGATGAGGAAATATGTTTGCCTAGCCTGGAGGACTTGAAATTTCTGATAAACTTGGAATTGAAGGAGCTGGTAAAGAAGCAGTTGAGAGCACGTGAGGAAGAAAAAATAAGAAACAGTCAAAGTTTATATGGAGAGAGGTGGAACAGCTGGAGGATAGACTGAGATAAATGATGGAACAATAATTAGAAATGAGAAGATTTAGAAGGAATAAGCAAGTGAGCAAGGAACAGTAGTCAAATAGCCTCTGCAGTCAGGGGCAGGCACCATGGCTGCCTGTGGAAGTTACATGGCAGAAGTAGAGAAAAGATCCCTGTGGCAGTTAGCACAGAGTGGCTGCAGTTATGGTACATGTGTCTGCTGATTTCTCAAATTTACAGTGGCTGAACAAAATCCAAGTCAGAATGTCCAGATATTTGTCTATTGGCCACAGAGGAAAAATTCTCAAAACCAGTATAGACTGTTCTCAATTTACAATAGTTTCTGAAACTGGTACTTATTTTGTTTATTATTATTTTATGAAATGCATTACAGAGGTTTCTACAAGTCTACAAGTCTGAATCAGGAGGAACTAGATATGGTAAAAGTAGATGGGTTTTGTCTTCAGGAGACTCAAAAAATATGACAGAAGACTGCAGAAGGGAACAAACACAAGAGGCAGTGAGATACAATAAGGTAGAAACATATAACCTTTAGGATGTAGGTTTAGTTGCTTACAGATACAGGATATATCATCTAAAAGACCATTTTAGTCTTTCACTGTTCTGCGTCTTTTTCAAGGGAAGGTATTAATTGGTTAGAAGGTGCATCTTCCTCAAAGAAAAGTCACAGTAAAAAAGGGATCTTTCCTTCCTGGAAACTGAAATGGCTTCAACACTTCAAAATTACTTCAAAAGTAATTCAGTGGTTTCTACCTTATTCACATAATGCCTTTCTGCCTTACCACCTGAAGGGGGCTGCACAATGCACAGGAGGAGTGGTTTAAAAAGGCTTCGGACGAGACAAGGGGTATAAGATATAGGTATAATGGAAAAAGTCCTTAACAGAATGGTGGGCAAAGGTGCATGGCAAAAAAAAAAAAAAAAAAAAGAAGAAAAAAAAGAAAGAAATAGAGTCATAAAAGGAAAGGTAGTCTTGGAAGGGAGATCCTGGAAATTATATGAAAAAAGCTTTGGAGGTCATTTGGGGTAAAGAGAACTGACATGATCCTTATAGCAGAGAGAACTTTATTTCCAGCAAATACAGATCACAGTCTTTTTAAAGACCAAATAATAATTTGCTAGTGAGAGGGAAACATTTCTTCTCCCTATGTGGTCATTCAAATCATGCTAACATACTGGCACCCTGTGCACATTATGGGATTGTTTCTTGGGGAATACTGAATAATTACTCCTACCACTGGAGAGATTAATAGCAAGAAAATTAAGCTTCTCTAAATGCTGTCTTGATTATTAGGACTCTGAGTGTGTTGCTGGGAATGCATTGCTCAAGTGTTCAAAAAAGTGCACAGTATGTACTATGTAATCAGTATTTTAAAAGTTAAGAGTTTGATGGGAATTTCAGCATTAAACATAATCCCATATTAAACACTCTCCCAGGAGCTAATCTATTGCCATTTCCTGTTTATATAACTAAATCAACCATAATGAATTAATAAAAATACATGGCAACTCTTGATGTACTTAGAAAAGTATGTACCACTGACGTATCTTTTAAATGCCTGCTGGATTACGCAACATGTGTTTTGCCCACTGCCTAGGTTTTTTTGAAAGCAGTGTCTTAGTTTGGTATTCATCTCAGGCACAGAGCTACGTGGAGGAGGATGAACCTCTCCCATGCCCAGATTAGGTGCTGGGGCAGTATTGTTGCTTCCACACCCAGCAGAGACTGGACTTTTCATCCTGGTAGATCTGGAGTGCCTTTGTGCCACTGGGCAAGGATCTGGAAACATGAAGCAGAGACTTGTCTGTTTGGTACTTTCCCCCCTCAGTCTCAAACCTTCTGAAACTCATACTGGCCATTACTGACCTGCTTCCAAACCTCTTCACACTCTGAGGGGGAATTGTGGCTTCCTATATAGCGCTGAGTGAGGACACTGTGCAAGAGCAGATCAAGTGGCTAGCATTTGATAGTTAAACACTACAGGCAGTCTTTAAGAGATAGCAGCAGGAAATGTTTTCTCATTGAAGTGGAGTCGTAATTTGTTGCCACCCAAACCAAAATTGACGTAAATAATTTTAAATTCTAAAATTGCTGAGGATTTTAATATAATGTGTGAAGTAATGACTGGGAATTGTGCAGCTGAGCAAGAACAATGCTCACAGCAAAACATTTTTGTAATTAAAAATTATGTGTCCCAGAATGACATCACTGACAGGCACTGGGGAAATCCTGGGCTGGATTCAGCACTCTATAGGACCTAGTTTGCAGGTCCGGAGCCAGAGAGCTGTGAGAGTGCATGTTATGCTAGTAATAGATTTGCAGATGGTATAATGTACTCTGATTGATGCAGAAATAATTATTTTAAAAAAAGAAAAAAGAAAGATAAATTTCTGTTCCATTATGGTACTTCATTGTGGCCAGATGGGTTCAGAAATGATTCCCAGAAAAAAAAAAAAAAGTCATTCGGTCATATTGTTACATGATTGGGACTATATATGAAGCTTAGTATTGGATTCTTGTTTAACGACTTCTTTTTATTCCCAGGTAAAAGATGCCCTGATTAATATTTTAATGCTTATTTGTCTTTTAATCTGGTGGAGCTTCACTGAAAAGTTGCTCCAGTACTGCAGCATCAGTGCTGTAATGCAACACTACTGTGAAGTTGGGGCAAGAAAGTATAATAACCTTCTTAAGACACTGATATGGAGTTACTTTCCCAGAATGGAATGGAAGAGGGGTGATGGCATGTTTTTGGATGTTTCCCTCTGGATTCTCTACAGACACACCTTTTCATGAAGGAAAGGGCCATATACCTGCAGAATAGGGAAGCTTTCATCTTTATCTCTTCCTTCTGAGCTTATCAAGACCCGCCCATGTGAAATTTGTGCATCTGGGCATCTGAGGTTTTTAGAGGGAAACATATCTGGCAAACTGTCAGGAGGAAGCTATTTACTAGGGACTGGTGAATTGCTGTCAGTTCCCTGGCATTGGGAAGCGTTGTGGGAAACTGGGTTCTAGCTGAATTGTGCTTCAGAAAGAAAAGAAAACTCTGAAAAGCAGCATGTATCATAAAAGAAGAAATAAATAAATATATACATTTCCCATCTTACACAGGTTATTGGGGTCTGTGTCACCTTGCTGCACCTGCAAAATCAAAAGGTAGCAAAAGGAGAGTGCTGTAGGAATGAATCAGATCAAAGATGTGGGGTCCAAGGGACCCTTTTACGCTGTTTGTGCAACAGTAGGAGCAGGAAGGTAAGTTGCCTGCCAGCTAAGGTGGGACGCAGGGAAGAAAGCCAAGGGGAATTTTGTTCCTCTCCTGGTTTAATAAATAATGAAGCTCTGGGATGAGGGCAGGGTGTCTCAGATACGACATGCTAAAGCACTAAATGGCTGACACAAACTGCCACTGAGTGCTTTTTGGCTAACAGTGAAAAATTAAGGCTCCTGGGTTAAGTGATTTCCTGCTGAGCTATAGCTAAGGTGAATTTTCACAGGAACTGTTTAGTTACCACAGCATGTAAAGAAGGTATTTCAAGGGCCTTAGTGAGAGCCCAAGCACCCATAACAGAACCATTAAGGCTTACAGTTCATGTTGGAGGCTTTGCATGAAAATCAGTTTTCATTCTCTGCTTGGTTGCAAGCAATTTAATGAGATTCATATGTGCAGTTGAAGGGCTACAGTTTCTTCACACATGCAAGAAGAGCTCTCATTCCTAACACAACATACAGATCCGAAATCCCAGGTCTGCTTTCTGTTTTCTGATGATGGTTTCGATTCACAGCTAAATTGTAATTACATAGGAAATCCAAATGTAAAGGTATGTAGCAGGCAGAGGTGCTTTTCTTGCTTAAGCCTCTTACAGAAGACAACGGTTTAGGATTTTTGTAATTGTGTGTAAGTGTCTTGGAAGGAATAGTCAAAAGTGCTCCATAAATCACTTTGAAAATGTGACTAATTCTGCCTGTCAAGATTCACTGAGCCCCTGCTATCCATTTTCCTGGCCACACATTTTATTCCTATCTCCTTAGATTGAAAATTCACATTGAAAATGAAATGAAAATGAAACTTTGATTATCCAATGGCTTCCGTGTTGCCTCCTGAAATATTTAGATAATGGAATTGTGGCGATGCATGGAGAAAATAAATTGTGGCTGCAAATAACTATGTAAAAATTGTACCTTCTTTCTCAATAATATAATCCTGGCATGCATCTGAGCACAATCTGCTTGCTTTACTGACAAAAATATGGGCTTAGTCTGGAAAGCAAAGCAAAGACTCCGAAGTTCTAGCACACTATCTGCTCCTTTGCTGCCCCTCCCCATCCCACCAATCCAATGCATCCCCCCTTCCTCCCTAAGGATGCCATCTCACCTTCCCCTGCTCCTGAGCCCTTGATGTGTCAGCCAAGAGAGGCAGCTGAGCCCTGGGAGCTCAGCTGGCCACCCCCCCCTTTCCCGGGCCCCCCCCCCCTTTCCCCCCCCCCCCCCCCCGCCCGGCGCTGCTGTCATCCCCACTGTCATGCTAGCTTTTATACATAGTCTTTTCTCCTTGTTCTTTCTACACATGGGACAGAGAGAGACTGTTTGAAGAGGTGGATAGGAGATTGCACAGACACTACCCACTACTATGTGGGTCCCCACCGCTGTCAGGTGCCCTGTTGTCCCCACAGTCAGGTCCCCTGTTGTCCAATACTTGGGCACTGTGGCAGGTGGAACAACAGAGCCCAATATGATGCCCTTACTGTCCAGTTCCCTTGCTAACTAAATAACCTGGTAACTAGGCTAAGGATTATCACAGTTACATGCTAGCTATAAAAATTTGTTATGTTCTTTCTCAATGATGTCAGAATGTCATCCCTGCAAGAGTAACCCATGGATCTAGTTTTGAAAAACAGTTATGTGCTAGGAAATCTTTTAAGTCTTCTGTATCGGTGTTTGTACAATTCTTTTGGGGAAGACTGGAATACTACACTGACATTAGTCATAGTGCAAATTAAAGTTTTAGTGTCACCTGAATGGCTGAACATTTTCTATAGTAGAGAAAGGAACAATTCTGCATCTGTAGTTGTGCCACATAATACTGTGTTTCACATCTCTGTTTTCTCTTATATATTGACCTGCACATTTTTGATAATTTTACTGTATACATGAAGTCAGTTCTTCCAGGCAGCTCTAGTGCCGACCTCCTATTATATTTCACACAGTGAGCTGAATGGGGGTGTTACTCTTGGCATCAGGCTGTAGCACACATTTTTAAAGCTTTGAGCTTTAAAGAAGCTCAAAGACTGGTCAGGCAGCCAAAATAGAGTCTGAAACAAACAAATGTAGCAGGCCACAGTTGGTTTGGTGGCATATTATTTATTTTGTAAATCAATGCTGATAGTAAAATCCTTTCCAATAAGTCATTCAAGTTTGATACAATTTCTTTTTGAAGCTGCGGTTCATGAAAGTCTATTTTGTTATTAGCATTAAGGTTCCCCAGATATAAAAGCTTAGGCTCCAGGCTCCAGGTCAGGCACAATCAGTTTAATAAGATTCAGGTGGTATACAAGCTATCAGAGATGTATTAAATTCTTTAGACTTGCAATAACAGCTCCTGTTCCTGGCAGACCATAATATCAGCAAACTCCAGTTCCTCTTACTGTTTACTGTAGATGGTTCTGATTCACAGAGAAATTGAAGCTACACAGGAAATCAAATTATTCAAACTTAAAGGTATGTGACAGAGAGGCTCTTTTGCTCTTTCAAGACTATTTTATAATTCTAGAGAATGAGGGCATTTTACAGTGTTTATAATGCAAAAAATTTCACAGGGAGAAAAATATGTGATAGGAAAAGAGGTAGCATAAAAATACATAAAAAACACTAAAAAATCCTTACTCAAAAAATTTCAGTGTGCTTAGTCTAATGAAACATGATTTTAGAGACTGACATTTCCTATTGTTTAAAACATTGCTCCTGTTGTTTAACATGAAAAAGTATGATGCAGGAGAGAACAGCAGTATTGGATAAATACATCTGCAAATGTACCTAGTTCATCAATAATTCTTTTGTTAAGTTTTGATTGGAATTTTTGCATAGAAATGAGGTTAAATCCCTAAGTAGTTGCTAATCCGCCACTTAAAGCTGTAAATTTCCATGATGAAATGTATTCCTACGGGTGAAGACAGTCAGTCTATGCACATGTGTTTGCATCTGTGTATGCATAGGTGTATATGGTAAACCTGTGCCTGTTTTAATTACAGAATGCAAAATTTAATAAGACAAAATGGATGCATAGAAGTATTCTTCTCTCTTTTGTTTTTCACAGAAGATCTCATACTTTTGGGTGGGAGATCTGCCATGCTAACAAAGAATTTACAGCTGGAAATAAGACAACTTCACCATCACCCTATCTCCTGTGTAGTTTGCTAGTGTTATTGGCAAATTCCACCAACATACCACCCTCCCTTTCATTCTGAAGGAAATGGAAAAACTTAAAAGATGTTCAATATTTTATGTGTGAAATGTTAGGTTATCACCAGCTAGGGTGATAAAAGCTTCAGCAAGAAAGAGAAAATAATGAAAACTACCAAAAATTATGTGTTCTTTCATGCTCTTTCAACTGTATTTTTTGACCAGTGTGATTACAAGGGAATTATATTCTGGTGCATATGTATATGTATATGTGCATGTGATGTGACAGGCCACTGTTGAACAAAGCACACTGTCCCTGGACATGGTAAAAGACCTGTTTTCCATTTTGGAGCTGTTCTCAAACTGACTAATTAATTCTACAACTCATATTTGTAATTACCATTATAATATTTTTTTTAATAATGAGTTTAAATTCCACAGAAACCTGGCTTCTTTTCCTCCTCTGTCGCCAAACAGAAAAGCTGTTGAATAAGCACAATCTATTTCTTATCTTTCAGGAACTCAGGCTGGATCACAGTGTAAGCAGCTAAGCTGAAAGATTTAATTCATCTTGTTCATTAAAATTCAAATAATTACAAAGTCAAAGACGTTAACTTTTTAGTTATTACAATACAGCTGGCAAATAGAGACTGTTGCATCAACTGGGAGACTTAAAACCTCATCTTTGGTGGCCAGGTAATTTTATTTAACAGCTTAACAGGAATTTAAATCAATACTTCTAAGAAATCTGCTTTATGAAATTATTATTATGAGTAACTGATTTAAATGTGCTTTTCACAGTCTCATGATATTTCACAGACATACATGTAGGGATTATTTCAAGTGCCTCTGGGTGTGTTTCTTGCTGTTTTTAAGTTCTAGATAGAGTTCAGTGTAGAGAGGAATAACCCACAACACCTTTAAGTTCTGATTCTGCAATTTTAATGGGCAATTGCACTTAATTATACAAGGTGGGTGGGACTGATTGAAACATTTGTGCCTAGCAAACAGGACAAAGCTGGGTTAATAACCTTCACTGAGGCATTTCCAACTACTTTTTTCGAACTTTTTGCATTCTGAAATCCCCCCTTGAAACATTTTTTCTTCACTAGATGCATTTGTCTTCTCAGATTCAAGCTTAGGATGCTTCCAAGAATAACCACCAAAACTGTCAAGTGTATAGTTAGCTACAAAATGCTGACATTGCCTCACTTGAAGGTGAAATACTTCCATGAAGCTGTTTACTCTATGGTATATTTTCACCTGCTGGTTCTACCGGTCAGAAATGTTCTGAATGGATATGGATTTACCAGTCATGAAATGAATGTCTGTCCTTCTGGGAAATTCCCATGAACTTCAGCAGCACTGCTTAGTTACACTTTTTCCTCCGGTATGTGCCAATCTCCTGTGAGACTTGAAGAATGGTGGGAATGAATAGCACAGCCAGCCTGGCCCCATTTGCCATCTATATTTCCACTTTCAACTTATTTTGGAAAAGAGAAACTAACAATCTGGCTGGCAAACACATGTTATTTTTATGCCATACAGATGTCTCCCATTGCAGCCCACATGTTTGTGGATGCAGTCATTTGGATGATGAGAATAAGGAGGCTGTTTGGACAAAGGAGCGGAGGTTATCTGGCAATCTGATGCTTTTTTGTGTGGTCAGAGATACTAGTAACACTTCTAGGGCAAAGGGGCATTCTCTGAATCCAGCCTTGAGAGATGCAAAAAGTTCCTGTGTTATTTGACAGCTGAAGGTGCCTATTCTCAGCGCAAAGGATAACCCCTAGCAGTGTGTGCAAGGACAATAAAAGAAGACATTGCAGGCAATAAAGTAGAAGATTCCTAGCGCCATCTTTGTACCCCTTCTAAACTAGTATCTCTCTCCAGCCTTTTATATTAAGTTATTAGAAAGAGTTAAATGAGCATGATTGCCATGGAAATTTCTTGGGCATTACTGTTTTCTACTTCTTCTGTATTGAATGCCCTTGTAGTAGAAGAGAAAGAACAACATCAAAAGTACCTTTTAACTTCACAATTCTTTCTAAAATTCTTTAAATTTATAGGCTATACTGCTGGTTTTAAAACTTCAAAGCATGCAGGAAGATCAGGGTCACACAGAAAATTTTTTCTTACAGTTTAATAAAATATGCATGTGAATGGTATGACTTGCCAGAGAAATGATTTATGTGTTAATGTAAAGTTGTAACATTAATTACACACTTTAATTTCTTCCTTGGTAGCTTCTGTACCAGTGAGAACAGTACTGGCTCTAAATTGAGTTTTAAACACATGTTGTGTCACCAAAGCTTAAATTCTTTCCAGACTGAATTTTATTTTTTTGCTTCCATAAGATAACAATCTTTTCTTCTTTTTTAGCATTTGGCTTTAACTCAGAGGATTCCTGACGGATCTTCTTCAGCCTTCTTCTGCCAGTGTTGTAGTTTGTGCATATTGTATTTATTGATAGTTCCAGAAATGCCTAGTGCGTATCTTTTGTGCATGATTCACATAGCTTTTATTTATGTCCACTATTGTAAAGTGCTTAATCCCATAGGATAGGTCCCTCTGGATTTCTTTAGGAGATTTCCTACCTGTCTGTCTGTGGTGTATCTGTGATTAAAATCCTGTATGTGCTAGCACAAGGACATATACTGAGTCTTTTTTTCTGAATTGCTAGTCATATGAAGTTCTTAATAAATACAGAAAACTTTGATGTCACTTATTTCAACAATGTCCTGTAGCATCTCTGTAGTTCAATTCTAAATTGTTCTGGAGGCAGTGAGAATAAAAGAAAATAGGTTCTCCTCTCAACCACTGGATAAACTTTCTGTAGGATATTTGCAAATCACCTACTTGTGTTTTAGTCTTCTCCAATTGAGAAGACCGAGGCCTAATTTCATTAAAGTGATTTGAAATCATTCAAGGGATGGTGCCTATTTGGCATTGACAGTATAATTCAATATGTTACATAGACTTGTACTTCCGATAAGTAAATCCCTGTCTCTTTAATCTTCTAAAGTGTCTACTTGCCTATTATTTCAAAAGTTTTTTTAGAGACAAGGATGATTGAGTTTTAGTTTTATATAAAATTATTGATTGTTTTGTGTCAATGTCAAATGGTTCACTGCTGTACTACTTATACTGTCACAAAATGACCTAAAACTACAGATCACACTAATGGCTAATATGTTTTCTCTAGCTAACATGCCACATATCCTGGCATCAGTTCTTGTCTCATGGAAGAGATTTTCCAATTGCTTCTCATTCATCCAGTCTTCACCCAGCCTTGACGGTACTCAATGACATTGTGATGCTGTGTGAGGCTTTTTTTGTCATAAGCGTGCAGAACTTGAAGCCCAAAGTGATTTCACAAGCCTCCTAATAAACACATGACACTTACACATAATCCAGTTTTTGGGCTGCACTGGATTTCACTCAGTATAATATACAATCAAAATTATGTAGTATCTGTTACTAGTCACAGAATCATGGAATCCCAGAATTGGCAGAGTTGTAAGGGACCTCTAGAGATCACCTAGTCCAACTCCCCTGCTAAAGCAGGAACGCCTAGAGCACATCGCTCAGGACTGCATCCAGGCAGGTCTTGAAGATCTTCAGAGAAGGGGACTCCACGACCTCCCTGGGCAGCCTGTTCCAGTGCTCTGTCACCGTCACCATAAAGAGGTTTTTCCTCATATTTGAGTGGAACTTCCTTTGTTCCAGCTTGAGCCTGTTGCCCAAACCCATGTTTAAGTTTCATTCCTTTTTGAGTTCCTTCAATGATCATGTTCTGTGGTTCATGTCCCAGATAATCACCTTCAGCAAGCATAGGTATATCATGGATGGATGGCACACCAGAGTATCCTCAAGTATTCTCCTAATTAACTCACAATTGAACCCCTCTGCTATTCAAATGCTGAATATCTCTAATCTAATCTATCTCTGCTAATATCCGACTGCTATTCAGGCTCCAAATTTTTGTGTTGTGTATTTGATTGGTTAGTTTGGGGATTTTTTTGTTTGTTTGTTTGCTTTTTTGAGGATAGTGCTCATGCCCACACATGCTATAAGCTTGCTTTAAATTTTCTAGTGTGCTACAGTCACACTCCCATGATCCAGCCCACAGCATGGGGCTTGCAAACCCATCCACATGGCCAGATATATGTTAACAACAAATTTGTACCTAGATGGCCTGAGTGTATATTTCCTGTCTATTTACTCTTGTTTCCACCGGGAATCAAAACTAGATCAGTACTTCTGTTCTGCTCCATCAGCTTTCCTGATCACATCCTGATGAAATCAGTCCATTCATTGAGTGGACTGCCTGGCTATATTTACATACAATATATTTTTTCCTGTTCCTCATTATACATATGTAATTATTTTTACATTGCATTCCCAGAGGTGAGTGATGGCATACAGATACCGGGAGATGTTATTCTGCCTCAACAAATGTTCTGAGAAGTGTATGGTATTAGTAAGGGCCCTGTTTCCTTGGTTACATTTAGCAAATCTGCATGCCAGCATGGTGCTGTTCATCATCAGAGACATTATAGGCCTGCCCATGAAGGTTTTGGAAGTGAATAACCTTTGCATTCTTAGTTTCTGCTTTGAATATATGGATAGAAAGGCTGAGAAGCAGAGACCTGTGAGCCTTTGGTAATGAAATTGGATCCTTTATAAGACTGGGCAAACTATCTGTGGCAGTGGTTGCAGGAGCAGCTCACATGTTTGTCTCTCATACCACTTCTGAATGACCACAAGATAATCAGGTGATCTTGCTGAGGACTTGTGTCCTGGCCTCTTATCTCTGATTATGCACTGTGATGGGGAGTGACAGGACTCTGCTGCTGAATGCTCACCCAGTATTTCCTGGAACATGAGGTATAAATGAGATTTTTTCCTGAGGTGTGTAAAAGCAATATATTAAGAGCAACTTAACCTGGCCACAGAGGCCAAATTAGTGAAGGCAGACCAGTAGAGACTATGCTGCAAACCAAACCTTCCCCTCTCAGATAGAGTATGGCAAAAATCACCTGCCTTCTTGAAGGGATGCATGTGCCTTAGCTGTAAAGGATCAGCTTTGTCTTAGCAGGCACAGCTTCCCCGATATTCCCCAGACAGGGTGGACAGATGGTGTCTCATTTCTACAGCAATCACTGGAAATGGGATTCTCCCCTGAATGACGATGTATACAAATTCAAGTACGGATCCAGTCCTAGCTGACAGTGACAGTGTCCCAAACCAAGATAATCCATTAATTTAAAATATCTTTTCAGAACTTTTTAGTTAAAAAGAAGTTTATCATGTCCATTTGGTTACTGACAGACAACAACCCTGCCACTCACTGAATAAAAGCTTTATTACCTTTCAAACTGGACAAGGACGATTTCCATTGCCAGAATTGGATGAGGATTCAGGGGTTCTGGGTTGCTCAGCCCATGATTGGCTGCACTCATGTGTGTAATGCTACCTGATGTTCAGTTTCTCCTTTCCATAAATGCCTCTTTGTTGTGAAGTGCTTTGAAATCTATAGAGGAAAAAGTGCTGAATGGTAAACTATACCTACGTAACTGCATTTACAAACCAGGAAAAATATAAGTGCAGTTTTCAGTAGCACATTAGAAATGGATTGAACAGTAAGCCATTAACCTGGACTCATAAGCAACTGCGAGTTTATTAAATTGATGTACCAGCTACTTTCCAAGTTGTCCTGGGACATGAGTTCACTGAGTTCCCACCAGCGTAGTAGCACAAGCAGGATTACATGCAGGGCCCCTCTCCATCTCCAAACCTCATGGTGGTGCACTGAGCTCTCGGTTTTCGCTACTGTTTCTCCTCAGACAACAACTGCAAGTGGTGCTGAACTAAATGTCTCTGCAAAGTGCTGTAATGGGAGTGTTACATTTTGAAATGTATTGCCCTAACTGTGCCTTTGTGGCACTAAGAGGAAGATGGGATGAGCTGAGGGTCAATATAGGCCAAGCTGGAAAAATTCCTTTCTTATCTCCCAAAGTAGCATCCTCTAGTCAGAGCTATCTGCACAGGAGGACAGAGGCAACTGCCAGACACTCCAATGTAAATGCTTAAATTGCCAAAGAAAGAGTAAAAGCCAGCCAACTCCCATCTACTTCAAACTGGCTAATGGGAAGGATGAATTTTTACCTCTCTCCCTTGTAAAGGGCTTTGCTGCCCCTTGGTCTTCACCTAGCTCATCCTGATTAAATCTTGACACTTAATTAAATGGGGAAAGGGGTTTTGAGATAAGCTCTTTCAGAACCATAGTTAATGATTTAAGTCTGGGAAGAGTGAACACTGTTTTTCTGCTTTAGAAAAGAGATTCTTATCAGTGTAGAAATTAATTACCTTTCCTATAATTTTGATATTTTTTCTCATATTGCAAATTAAAGTGTGGAGAGATTTATTGTCAGTACACAAAGTGCTAGTGTTTTCTGGCCAGGGTTTGCTTTTTTTGAGGTCCCCTTCAAACTGTCACTAAGGACATCAGAAACTAGGCTGATGTGTCCAATTTAAATTGCAAAGAAGCTAATTTTAAGGTAGAAATATTCTCAATCCTGGCATTTGGCTGGTCTGTGGAGTTGCATTGGCAGGTGGTTTGAATGAGTACTGCTTCAAGCAGCTCTAGCTATGGGCATCAGGGCACCCTGCTGCGAAAGCAGATCTGCATGGCACAGTAATGATAACTGGTACTCAAGGAACTCTCTTTATCTTGAAGAATCCCAAGGTGATTTATGGCTGGTGAGGACCACAGCCAGATGTACTGGAACCAAGATACTGATACCATTTCTGTCTGTGATGGAGGCTCATCCGTCAGACCCAGATTATTCCTTTTGGCTCTGCCTCTCATTGGGTGCTAGATTTCCTGTTTCCCAAGCACTACTTTCTTCAGTATTACATGTCTCTTATTTCCTTGGTATCTTATAGATTAGTCAGAGCAGTAGCCAAGACCCTAAATCCCAGATCTGTACAAATTTGCAGGGGTCAGAGCCAGCCTCAGAGCTAAGCCTTAATTGCTTGCAGTAATCACCAACCTGAAATAATAAAGTAGGCCTTCAGACTCTGGTGAGACAGGCTTCAAAATAAATTTAAAACTGTGGTCTTTATATTTGTTGCCTACATATTGTTCCTGATTTCAAGATCTTCTTTGTGAACATAGGAGCTTTTTTTATTATAAATTAAAGTGGAAATTTTCATGTAATCTTCAGATGCCAGAAGAGAATGAGAATGTCATGTCCTCTATAGGGACATTCTTGATAAAATCATGAGAGTGGGCAGCTGGATACAAAAGCCTATGAAATTATATTAATAATAAAAGACTTTAAAGGCTCCTCCTACACTACTTCCTGTAGTAATGGCTCTCTAATCCCTAGAGAATTTATGGGCATATATATTCTGCTTTAGAGTATCTCTCTTCTTTCAATCTTTAATAAACAGAATTTATCATTTATGCATAGATGTAAATTCCATGCCAAAGAAACAAAATAAGTTTGGCCTTTTCTTCTGAGGATGAGCTATGCTAGTGGGTCTAGCATATTAGCATACAAGAGCTACTTGTGTTGTATCACTTTATTTGTATATTCTTTTACCATAATTATTGCTATTATTATTGTTATTGTCCTCTTCTATTCCTGTTCTATTAAACTGTCTCTAACTCAACCTATGAGTTTTTTTTCTGGTCAAACATGAGTCTTTGGTTCCTGGATGATAGCCCAGGTGTGAAGCCATCTGCTCAGCTGAGTATGGGCTTCTTGAAGCTGCACATATGCTTGTACCTTATGCGTAATTCATTATACTAGTGCTCTGCACTCTCTTGCCTCCATGTGTGACCTCTGTGGTATGTTAACGATAGAATTGGTCTCCTCAGAGTTGCACGTAAGAGAAAGAGAAGGAAAGAAAGATATGTGTAAAGATGGGAAAGGGAGCATAGCGATGTATGTGAGTGTGAGTAGCATGATAACAGATGTACTTCTGAGAATCTGAACTATATTTGGTATGAACTATATTTGGCAATGGGTATTCTTGATGGCCAACATGAGATGTTGATGCTAAAAAGAGAAAAAAAAATTCAATTAAAATTACGTGTTTGAGTGAGGAGCTCTGGAAGCAGAAATCAAAATACTGAGGAGTCAGAGTCCATGAACCAGGCCAGAACATATAATTCAAATAAAGGAAATTCAGTTTAATCTAAAAAACAACATGGTCTAATATTTTTGCCAACATGGACAATCTTAAGAGCTAGTTTGGATTAAAAATAATGATTTGGAAATCAGTTTTTCACCCTTATCTTTTCAACTTCAAGGCAGTAGAAACTTAATAGTGAAAATCTTACTGAACATATTACTGATATTTCTTTCCCGCTTGGTTATATGCGAACACAGCTTTGTTGTGCTATGAGGGGATAGAATGCACACTGGCCATGTCTTTAGAGTTTCAGTTCCCCTTTAAGAAAGACATTAACACAAATCATTTAATATCCTTTCTAAAAATCACAACAGACAATGTAGGTACATTGGGCTGAATTTAGTTTGCATAAATAAAGTGTGCCCAGGTTAGCTTTCTCCCTTTCTCTCATAGAGGCAGCAGAGAGCTATTTTTCATATTATCCTTGTAAGTCATCTAACTTCGAAATATACAGAGAGTAAATCAAATTTAATGATTGAAAGTCTTCTATGCACTATGCTGACTTCTCCAAGCCACAGAACATCGGAAACTGAGACTGTATAATGGAGAAGTAATAGCCCATACTCTCCTTACATTTTATATGACACTTCTGCTCTTGGCTATGGTCATGAAGAAGAATGTGCTACTGGACCTTTGATATGATCTGCTATAGCCATTCCTGGGTTATATTAAGATACATGTAAAGTACCTATAGAAAAGACCTTAAAACAAAATAAGAAATCATAATGTGTACAGCTCATCCAACACACGTGTAAAAGAGACTTGTAACCGAAGGGCCTGTGCTGGCAGTGCTAAAGGTCATAGCAATGTAGAAAGTGTGTGTGTGTGAGCATCTGTGAATGCATATCTGTTTTCAAGGAAGAGATAAGTACCTAATTAAAGCAAAATCTATTTCAGAGCCTGTTCTTCATAAAGGCCTGAGCCTTTAATTAGTCAATTAAAAAAATACTACTTTGAGATATCAAGAAGACAGGTAGTGTGGTAAATCTCCAATGGCTTAATTTTCGCTTCAGTTTACTGAAGACAAACTATGGTCCAACATACTGAAAAGTGATTTATTGGTGGAACCATGGCAAAAAAATAGGTGCTCTGCGATGAGGGCAGGGTCTCTGCCACTATCAACCACCTTGATTTAAACTTTGGATTAAGTAGAAAAAGATGGAGAAAAGTGCCTTTTTGTGTGCAGGGAAGAAAAGAAAGTAAACTCTATTAATAGCATGCAGTCCAGCTGTAGTGATATATATCCACTATAAGTTTCTTTTTCTGGGTAGGAGTCTGAGCACTTAAACCAGGAACACATATTTTTCTTGTTAGATTCTCAAAATTCAACACCTCTATTTTGCTCCCAGAAACACAAGTATTTATGTTTCCCATTAAAAAACAAGCTGCTTGAGCTCCCATGCATTTAAGACAATGATTTTTCCTTGGTTTCCATTAAGTAAGCTGATGTAACAGACTCCTGTTCTCTACCAGCTTTCAGGCAAGCAGTGTCTCACCTTCCAATGGCAAAAGTAAATCCTGTTTCTAATCAGTTCTCTGAGATAGCCCATTTGTTTACTCAGTTTTGTGATTAGGCTGAGGTACTCACCTAAAAAACTGACTCATTTTGTTGGATCACTTTTTGCAAGGTTCTTGTGTTTCTACAAACTTTCAATAAAATCTATTGGAAAGAGGAGGTTGTCAAGTTTGGGCATGACTTTGATGGAAGAAATGTCTTGAATTAACAGGTGTCAAATTCAAAACTATTTGGAGAGAATATGAAGTTAATGCAATTAAAACATGAAAAATGTTTAGGTTTTTTTTTTTTCCTGATAGATTCACCACATTTTCTTAGGGATATTTTCTTCAGGATATTTTCTTCATGTATGATCAAAAGAATTTGAGGGAGTATTTATACTATTATGCCAAATAATCTGAAAATTTAAAAATTCAATAGCAGGGAAAGTATTGTAATACAAATTAGTTACAATGAAAGATTTATCTAACAATATTAAAGAACATCAAAATGCTTGGTTCTAAAAACAGAAAGGAAAATATTGTGGTTTCTCTTCAAGATAAATATTTGTGCTCTATGCATGCAATAAAAATGCATGCCCTTCTGGACAAATTAACCAATTCTAAAAAAAATTGGCTTTTTTTCATTCCCTTAATCAATCTTTTTTTTTTAATCCCCTTTGTGTCACAATTTTTGCCTCCAAGCAGTAATTAACCACTCTGCAAATCACCACAAGTAAGTCAGAAATGAATTACACTTAAAAAAATACTGTAGCGATTATATAGTTTAAACCAAAGTAATCAAACTTGTACTGCTACCGTCTTGTGTTTTTCAAGTAGAAATGTTATGAAATTTTCAATAGCTTTCATTGTCCTGCATAACAATTGTGGTTGAAAAAAACTGCAAAGCCTGAACCACCAAAGGAAGTCTGAAATGAGCAGAACTGTCCTTGAATACATCTTAAAATAGTTTACATTTATTATCCAGGCAAAACAATACTTGCTTGATGTAACTTTTTTTTCAGTGTCTTGCATACAATGATAGGAAAATATACAAATAAGATTAAGTATCTTGCATTGCAACATCTTAGGGCTGGAGAAAATATGAGGAATGCCATCATCCAATTTTCCCTCAGGCTTTCTATTAACCAGCAGAATGTCTACATACAGAGCTTGTTTCTTTCACTTAGGCTGGTATCAGTTAGGAGTAAATCTATTCAAGTCAACAAAACCTCCCTCAGGCATATAATGCTTAGAGAGTTGAAGACTGCACATCCTATCAGTTACATCAGTTACATTTTTACAGCTACAAATCATTCAGTAAGATTATAGTAAATCTCTTTGCTTCTGAGATATGACCTGCTTTGTTTAAGGAATACATAGGAATATCCTTACTATGTTTGCTTTACATCAGCTTATATAGCAGCAGTTTTTATCAGGAGCTTTTCTCTGACTTCATCTTTGACAAGTGACTTGGATCTGCACTGCAAATATTGCACAACTTCACAATTTTTCATCAGTTTTCTGATCAATTTACACCAAAGTGTGGCATATCTCATTATTTAGATCTCTGCTAAGTTTTCCGGGGTAAAATCAATTTGATATCAGAGCTGATATGCAACTGTTCCCTTTTTACATCAAGGAAAAATATTTTTTTTTTAAATTGGAATTTTGAAGCAGCATGATTAAAATGTTTTATATACATCTAAGTACCTATTTTGGAGTCTGAGAATAAAGGCCATCTTTGAATTTGCTATGCCCAAATCCATTAAACCTCTAGAAAATAGATTAGCAAGAATAAACCTTTTAATCTATTGGAAGTCAATCATGTAATCCATACTGGGACGATAACACAAAACCTGAGATACACCAATCACAATTTGCCTTTGAAGATCAGAGAAATTAATTTAAAAATATTTTAATGGGCATCATACCTTGACATTACAGTCAGCCTTTTAGACTGTATTATGTTCATCTAAGATGGAAATCTTGAGGAAATTCCCACCTGCTGTCTATATTTGGAGTAATGTCCGTATGTGGACCTACGTCTATATTTGGAATAACTACATGCACCACAGTAAAATTAGCTAGATTTATTTAAAAATAAATAATAAAAAATAAAACTTTTGACTGCTTAGTAAATATAATTCAAAACAGGGCACTGAGAAGCATTTGGCTATGACATTCAGACAGAGTGATCCAATATCAGCATTGCATTCTGCATGCATGTGTATGTACTACTTTGTATGGTGCCTAAGTAGGCATACATTTATTTCTTCCTTACTAGACCATATTGTCTCTATGCATATCAGAAACCTTGGAGAAAAAAATATTGTGAGTTATTACAAATATTGAGGAGAAGCGCCATATTGCATTCAGTCAGTGCAAAATGACCGAAGAGCCAATGTGACACTCCAGGTTTCTGTAAGACAATCTGGAAGGCATTTTCCAAGACTATTGCACCAAAATACCCATCCTTTACTACTTCTTTTGCCATACTGTTTATATTTTTTGGTTGTTCTTTGAGAAAAAAAAATATACAGTTCTCAGGCATTATGTCTGAGTGTAAAGGAACAATGTTTCTCTCATAGAAACTGCACAACATTTGTAAAGAACCAGGCAGGAGGTAAAGAAGACAACTAAAATGTAAAGTGGGATGCTGCCTTTTTTCTACTTTGTCCCTCTTCACACAGCTTTCTCTGCTCTGCCCTTTACTCTTTTTCCCCCACACTTTTTTATTAATTTCTTCCTGGATTTCCTTTTCCATCCTTTTCTCTCTTTTCTGTATTTCTGTCTCGCAAGACTGATATTGGACTTGTGGAGAAGAGCTGCCATCAGCAGCCATGGGCTCTGCCTCAGTGCAGCAGCCTCCTCTCTCTAACATGCCTGGCACTGGGTGGGAAATGCAGTGCTAGGAGTGGCAGGAGAAGCAAATAAAGAAAATACATCCATTTCATATGCCAACTCAGAGAAACAGTCAGAAATTGAAGATGGGAACACAGAGCTATCAAGCTGCCATTGAACACCTCCGTACCCATTTCACCTGATGTGTAGACTGGAGTAGGAACAGGACCAAGATCAGGAGCTCATCTAAAGAATCGTTCAGGGTGGTGAAGCAGTCTGCATTTCACCCAGAGTGAGTCTACTAAGTTTGAACCTTCTCAGGGTGGATTTTGGGGGTTATTTCTTGTTTTTTGTTGTCTCTGGTAGCATGACAAACAGATTTAGGATCTGCAGAAAGCATCTATGAAAAAGTAGTTTATTTCCAATGAAGCATTACTTCTATGCACAGCAAACGGTTAAAAAACCAGCATGTTTCTTTACCCCTGCTTGCTCCCACTGTTGGTTACAAGAAGCAGCCTTTTCTTTTTCTCTGGGTGCCTCTGTGCGTGTGCTGAAAACCAATGTTCCAAATTTCTGCATATTTCTAAGCATTTAATTTTTCCCTTTGTTCTTGGGCTCTGCCTAGGAAAGGTAAATCTTGCTGGATTTCCATCAGGCAGATGTAGTCCCCAGTTATCGGCTGCTCATGTTGTTCCCTTCAAAGTTTCATTTAAAACCTTATCTTTGGCATTGTCTCATTTCCTGCTTATTTTCTACCAGGACTTGCCTTTGATTTAGCAGGTGAACTTAGGAGCAGATTGTGTTTAAAAATATATATATGGGTGCCTTATTCCCCACCAAAGCCTCAGGAGGGCTGTTCATGTGCCTCTCTGTATTGCTCAGAGGGTTTTTTGAAACTAAAACTCCTCCTTGGCTAGCTTGGCTGCCCTTCTGCCTGCAGCTGTCTTCTATCTCTGAAAGTCAAGGACAGCCCCAAAAAAACACATACAAAGGTAATGTTTTCTTGGCTTCTAATTTAAAATAATTGCTTTGCTTAGACCTTTTAACAACCTCCATCATTAACTTTTGGGAGGGGGTTGTTTCCTTAAATACAGACATGTGCTGACACACTGTATGGGAAATTTGTGATTTAACCCAGCGGGATGGCATGACCTTCTGCTGGGATGAATAATTTTTGAACAGAATTTCCAGTGGAACATAGTGAACTGTGCTGAGAAGGTCACATAAATCACAATGATACTCATAATGATAACAGCATCCAAAACTTTATAATTATAATTTTTTTTATTCATAAATATTTCAGCAATAATTTGTGGCATTTTACATATACAGAATCGAAGACTGCTAGCAACAGACCAGTGAAGCAAAGGGCAGTGAAACTGCCATTCCCCAACTGGTATGTGTGTTTCTTGATTTTATATTCCCTGTGTATCCCAAGAATAAGTTGTTTGGCTTATATATCAATGGCACTGTGATATGAGGGTGAAGCGGACTCCCCTGGAGATAAAGATCTACCACAGTCATCAGAAGCTGCTTAAAAATACACTTCAAAGCTACTTGTCTATTCCACAGCATAATTACGACCTGCTTACCTTAGAGCAGGATTGATGAGATAGCAGCCAAAAAAATCTCAGAAAACATCCAGTAGATTGCTTGTGAACAATTGTGGCGGAGACCAACTTCAGGGCAGGTAAGACTGCGCTGGGGAGGGGATCTGCAGTGAAAAAGGCCAACGGAAAGCTCTTTTGGGGGCTTTTTGATGCCAGGAAAAGCCCTGTGCTCCTGGAGGGGGCTGTCAGTTGGTGGACGGTGCTGCTGAATGGGCCTGGGCAGAACCAGCACTTCCTGCAGCAAAATTAAACAAGCCAAATGAGCCAATCTGCAGACCACTTGCATGAATTCCTGGTATAAGTTTTGGACAGAGAGGACAGACACCTTGTAAGACTTTGGGGAATAGTCAACTCCCCCACCCCCCAGACCCTAAAACACTGAATGCACAATTTGCTAGGAAATGTTTGTATTTTATCCTTACATTTTGTGTTTAGAAAAATTCCACAATTGCAGTTTGGTAAGAGCTGTGATAGCATGTACTTCTTGGGTTACTCCTCAAGCATGCATTTTGCTTTGTTAGAGGGTTTAGTCTTGCTAGATTTTAATGGAGTATCTATTAAAAATCCTGCGTGCTTATTAGAAATAAAGGGGTGGATAAAGGGGTGGATTAAGTAGAAGTGTAATGCTGATAATATTTGACTTTTATGGCAGAGAAAGGAAATGCAGGAAAGAAAGGGTGACTGACTGTGAGTCCCATAGACTCTGCTGTGGGTCTCAGAATAGGTCTTGAATGACACTATAAAATTCTGTAAGAGGCACACTGTTTCTTAGAGTTTTCTGTATCTACAGCCATGATAGCTGTTTTAATCTCTGCTTAAGAAATGGTGTGTACAGAACACTGTTCTCTACCAGTTGCAAAGTAGGCGTATCATACAATGACTGAAAAGCATCAACAGCATTTGGGCCAACTTCACACTATGACTTATTAAGCCTTTTATAAAATAAAGCTCAAAAACCTTATTAATATCAACAAGATGTATTATAGATGCTCTTAATGGCAAGGATTAACCTTGTCATGGTTTGCTCCTTTCATTACAGTGCTAAGAGTGAGCTAAGCTTATCATTCTGTTCGCTATATATATCTTTACTGAGTGTAATGAACAGCTGATTTGGTCTTATTCACAGCAGTAAGGTGATATTTCAGGATTTCAACTTTCAGGATACTATGAATTTCTTCTGCAAAGCACACATCGAAGCCTTGAGATACTGTGGCTAATCAATTCTATTAATTTCCTGTTGAAGCAGTGAAATAAATTTTCTGACCTCTTATGTATTTCTCCACTTGTAGGAGTAGGGGTAAATTCTAATCTCAGTTGTAGAAGGTGCTGGAGATTCATTTCAGTATCCCTGAATACCTATTAGTGGTATTCAGTATCACTGTTAGTGGACAATGCTGTATTAAAACTGTGAGTGTTTGAACAAGACTGAAGAGTGTTTTGGAAAAGGGCTGCTACTCCAGAAAAAACAAAGTAACCCTAGCGGTTATCTACAGCCTTCAGCCATTGAAGGAACACTTCTGTTTATCCCAGACATCAATCAGCCTGTCACTATGGAGTTGGACACCTAAAGCGCGCTATAACATTTTAAAGGGCAGATAGTAAACTTAAACTACTACTTCCTAGAAAAGCAGGCATGGTCACTTAAACCTAAGAGATTAAAATATTTATGTATACCTTATCATGTTAGGCTTTTCATCTGTGAATCTTTCTTCATGCCAGGGGAACCTCTTAAATCTGATTCCTACTTCCATTAGATTAAATGACAAATTTCCATGGGACAGGTGAAAATATTCGACATGTCAGAGACTGAAATAATACATCTTTTTTTTAAGTAAACTGAATAAATAGAAAAACCTGCCACAGCTGTGGATCTTAATGACTGTAATACACATTATGTTAGAAACTAAGACAATTAATAGTTTAACTTAACAACAGGGTCTCAAGGAAGGCTCAATAGATTCACTTCTAAGTCAGGCAGAATCAACATATGGGAAGAGGTAATGTCTTTGTCTGCAGCTTCCCTGAAGTGAGTGTTTAAATAATTTTTTCTTCTCTAAGAGCTGGGGAAAAAACTCAGGGGACTTGCTGTGTTTGAACCAAATCTCAAGGTGATTTGTTTCAATGCAGCTAGTAGTGGCTGCTATAAATACAAGGAGTTCAATATTTCTTTTCATAAAGGGGCCAGGAGAGATAAAAAGATATTCCTGCTGCAGAAGAGCCTCACTGGAGTCTGCCAGGATCCCCCAAGGTGGATGAGACCTCCAAACATACACACTCTCCGTCTCATGGGCTCACCAGCTCCATCATCAGCTTCTGTGCTGTGATTAACATGACATCATTTATTTTATCCTCATGTTTTATATCAATCTATTTCTGCCAGTCATTTATGAATAATTTGGGAGCAGCATTTCAAAAGGGGAGGCCTGCATATCAAAGGCACAGTTATGATCTTATATATCACATAAAATCTTATCACCATGTACATATATGAAGTGTTTATAGATACAGATGACCAGGTGGGCATTCACTCAGTTAATACCCTGAATAACGCATAACACACACACATCAGAACTGTGCACACAAATGAGGTAGGTATGCAAATAGACCTTCACAGGAGCTCCATCGAGGTGTCTTCTGTTAATTACAGTCTGAAAGAGCTCCATAGCTGGGTGGATGAACAGTGGAGGTGAAAGAACTGGAGACTAGTCAGTGGAGTCTGTAAGAACTATACTGGTTTGTCAGGAGACTCAGGGCCACTGGTTCCTACGCCTGAGCATGTCCTAAAAAGCATACAGAGCTTCCAGTGAATTGATATGATACAAAGTTACCCACTACCTTTCAGTGTTTTGTTAATCCTGATAACTGTTTATCTTTACAGGCTGTGCTTTTATGGGATTTTTTTTGTTTTGCTTTGTTGGTTTTTTGCCTGCTCCATTACAATTTGAACCACTTCAGTGGAGTAAAGGATTGAGATTTGGATCTGATTTCTCCTGCTGAGATGGAAAAACATCCAACATCTTGTGCTTTTGGCTTCAGTTACACCTTGCTAATACCCAAATTATTTTCACCTATGCTGGGACTAGTACCAACAGTTAGAGTTGACCCAAATAAAAAGGAAACTGCAGATGAACTGCCCCCTCAGCTCTCTTGTGTACAAGCTAAAGATATCATTAGATATCTTTAGGTCCTATTTTCTCATTTGTGAACATCCTTTTATGCAGATTCATCTCATTTAAACACCAGAGACAGGAAGAAATCCTAACATGCCTTTGAAATATAACACACTGCACTTAAAAGAGGGATCTGGAGGAATAACTTATATTCCTTGCAGAAACAAAGATATTTAAAATCAAGGTTAATATGGAGCCAAGGCGAACTGGCATGGTTTCCCTTTTGTTTATGTTTTTGGCTCAGCTGTTATTTCAGGGCAGAGTAGGGCACCAGGGCAGATAGCTGACAGTAAGTCACAACTATGGCAAGCTCTGTGTCTCCTCTGTAGAAAGGACTGGGGTTACAGGACCATTTACTTAAGAAGACAATTGAAGTCCCAAGTCCGAATACTCCCCAAAGATTCAGATTTCGAGTTTGAACCCCTTTCCTCTTTGAAGACGAATTAGGAGCTAAACTTAAAGTGAGTAACCAGAGATGTCCCTAGTGGAACCAAGTTATTTTAATGTAATCCAGAAGACTGAAAAAATGAAGAGTATATGAGCTGTGTGATGAGTATGTCAAGAGAAATTTTAGGAGAACTTTTCTTTTTGTTGCGATGTGACCAACCCAAATAAAGGAGACTAATGGAGCAGTAAAGGCACTAGGAAACTTTGACTGTTTGCACAGTATTTCTGCACTGATTTTGCCTTGGATTTCTCAGGGGATTGCTCCTGTGAGCTACTTTTCTGCAGCATTTCTCTTAAATAGATCTCTACACACTTTCCTCTGAAGAATCCAGGGACAGATCTCCTGAAGGTACCAGGAGATCTGTAGCATCAGTGTCGTCGTGGCAAATGACCCTTTTGTCACTAGTAGGGAAAGCAGAAGCACTTCTGCAGTGCCTTCTCCTCAGCCCTGCTCCCACACAGCCCTGAGAGCAGAGCCCAGGGTCTGCCTGAAGAAAACCAGAGCACCAAAGTGCATTAAGCATCTAGGACTCAGAAGGGCAAAAGGAATAAACTACATAGGTCTATGATTCTATAATTCTACATAGGTTTAGAAAGCATCCCTCACTGAATGTCAGCGCCAGGGCTAGACTCCCTGTAGGCTGAAGAGAGAGGGGCAAGCAACACCTTTTTGATGACTAGATGAGTTGTTTTGGCTGGTTGCAGGGTGACTGCAATCTTGTGTAATTAAATGTGTGTCTCCCCCCAGCATTACAATGACTGCATTCTTAGTTCTGCTCTGTGCAGCTGAGGAACGCCTCAGTACTGTTTCACAGAAAGAGAAATTGAAAGATCAAGAGCAAATGGCCTGCAAAGTCAGAGCCAGACATGATTCTCTGATCTATGGAGTCCCAGTTAAGTGCTCTGTCTGCAAAACAGTCCTTCTTCTACAGACATTACAGCTGTGATTTGCAAAGAGGCTTGCAGAGTCTATTTATGCCAACCCATAAGATCTGAGCATCTAACTCCTTTAGTACCTCTGAAAATCCATTAGAAAATATTTTCTCATCCTTTTTTTTGGTAGAAAATACTGTTTTCTATATTCCCCATTGAGGATTATACCTGTTCATGTAGGTGGATCAAAAATTTAATTTAATTTTTTTTCTTAGAAAAAAGCATGTAAAACCCAATATTTAACTATTTAGCAGACTATGTTCAAATGCCTTTTGCTGCCATCACATTGTGTAATAACTTCTGTTAAGTTCCATATTTTGTGTCAGAATGGATATGTTCTTCCATAAACAAGAGTGTTGCCTCCCCAAATGTTGTGTTCAAAAGTCTGTTGCCTGAATATTTAAATAAGAAGTTGTGATTGCTTATAAATATTTCTCTTATTTACCCAGCCAGTGTTCCAGCAGAGAGATGCTGAATATGACTGCTACTCTGTGTAGCTAAAGAAAAATAGAGAGAATAGATAATCCAGCAAGTCTAGATTTTGCAAAAATCAGATGATCGTTGACTGGTTTGTATTTTCACTTTTTGATTAGGGCAAACTGCCAGGCCCCAAATCCCTCTCCCCCTCCACAGAAAACCAAGTGAGTTTACTAGAACTTCAGCAATATCACAGCCTTTACGTTTACTTTACGCTTCTAATATATTTCTGCATTGCAAAACCTTGCATTTTCTTGAAAACATACTTCGGGGAGGGGAGAGGGAAATCCATATTATTCTGTTTGACAGAATCTCTTTGACATCTCCTCTCCTATCACGCTTTGGTCTGTGCAAGGATAAATGCATTGCACCTCAAAAAGTGAGATAAATAGCATAAGGAGAAATCATTATAAACTTCTGTGATTTTGTGATTCAATGCTTGAGAAGTGCATTCCTGGAAACACACCAGTCATAAAACCTGACCAGACCTGAAAAATAGAAATCCCTCAAATAATAATATAGGATCCCCGTGGACCATTTTCTTATGCCTCTTCCTCAAGCATGGAGCATTAAAAGATTGGAAACTCCTTTTCACTTCATTCCATGCAGCCTGAAAAACCATATGACATACTCCACATGCATTTACAATAATAAACTGTGGAAGAAAAGAATTTTCCTTTTGGGGACTGTGCACAGAATGAACCTTGTCCTTGCAAAATTAAATACAAATAAAAGGAATAGGGGACAGCCATGGTATAAGCCTAAGAATTCTGATCTGTCTTCTGAACAGTAAGCTGGAAGAGTGCTGAAGAAGGATGCTTTCTCCTGTGTTCTGTGGGGTAGTGATGGTGGTATATATACTTTTATATGTAATTGAAGTGCATTATGTAATTGAAGTGCATCATATAACTTATCACAGAATCACAGAATTGTCAGAGTTGGAAGGGACCTCTAGAGACTATCTAGTCCAACTCCCCTGCCAAAGCAGGGTTGCCCAGAGCACATCACTCAGGACGGCATCCAGAGAGGGCTTGAAGATCTCCAGAGAAGGGGACTCTACACCCTCCCTGGGCAGCCTCTTCCAGTGCTCTGTCACCCTCACCGGAAAGTTATTCCTCATATTTGAATGGAACTTCCCTTTGTGCCTGTTGCCCCTTGTCCTTTCACTGGGAACCGCTGAAAAGAGTCTGGCTCCATCCTCCTTCAACCCATCCTTTAGTTGCTTATAAGAATTTATAAGGTCTCCCCTCAGACTTCTCCAGGCTAAAGCCTTCTCCAGGCTCTCTCAGCCTTTCCTCATGAGGGAGATGCTCCAATCCCTCCATCATCTTTGTTGCCCTACGCTGGACTCTCTCCAGTAGTTCCCTGTCTCTCTTGAACTGGAGTATTCCAGTTGTGGCCTCACCAGTGTAGAGTAGTGGGTAAAAATGACCTCCCTCCACCTACTGGCCACACTATTCCCTATGCACCCAGGATTCCATTGGCCCTCTTGACCACATGGGCATATTGCTGGCTTGCAGATAGTTTACTATCCACCAGGACTCCCAGATCCTTCTCCTCAGAACTGCTTTCCAGCAGGCCCATCCCTAACCTATATTGGTCCTCCCCAGGTGCAAGACCCTACACTTCTCCAGTTGCAGAAACTTTAACAGACAGAATTTCACATTTACAAGGTTTCATATGAAGCATAGTCAAAGGATAATTATTTCATTTATTTATCAGGATTGCAGTAGTTGCATGTCTTCCATGAGTTATTGAGAATTATTAATAAATCTAGTCCTGATATTTTTGACAGTTGCAATTCTGGTCCTTTTCAGTTCAAAATACTCGACAGCAAATCTTGCTACCTGGCAAACCTACCTGTTTGAATTTAACCAGCATTCTCAGATCAGCTTTGTTCTTGTAGAGTCCTAGGTTTTCAAAGTAGCCAAATCAATAGACTTGAGAGGCCAAGCTCAGCTGCTTTCAGTTTAGCTGCTGAAACCATGCCCTCTTACAGTTTTGTATTATTCCTGTATATGTGGCCGTAGGTCTCCCACCTGATGGCAAGTGTCTGGAAGTCTTGGCAGGGAGTAAGACAACTAAATATTTAAATATTTCTCATAATTAGGTGCTTAGAAGAAAAATGTCTGTTAAACTTGGCCTAGGAATGATGTTGCTTTCCACAGAACAGGGAGTGATGGCTCTTCTGCCTTTATGGCCTTTATTTAGTTCTGGATGTGTTCAGTCTGAAAAAAGTTAATGTGCAAATAGAACTCTTGTATGACATTCAAAATTGGATGGAAACCTTTTTAAAAATAAAAAATTGGAGCCCCCTCCTAAGCACAGTAGGACTGCAAAATTCATGGCTGCTAAATCATGGAAAGAAGAAGAAATTATGTGGAGGATAAACCTGTTTAAGAAGGATTAAAATATTATATAAATATTATATATTATAATATTAATATTATATATTAAATTATATATAAATATAAACTGATTCTGTCAATTGGGCATATCTACCGGCTCTGCATGTGCTGATTATATATCTGTTAACTATTTCTAGCTGTAAGAGAGGCATAGACAGTGATAATGTTAGCTTTACATTTTGTGTGATGTATTCTCTGCTTCCAGGGACTACATCTATAGGCAGTACCTATACTTTACATGGCCCTGGAAATAATCTGAGTGTTAGGGTAATTCTCAAAACCAGTTTGCTCTCATTGCCCTTGTATTTGGCCTACAAATCAACACTCATAAATCCTGTTTTATCAGTGATGGGTGATGCCAGATTCTACTTGGAGCCTGTGGCTGATGCTGTGAAATTGTGTTATTTGATGGCAGTTAAGGAGCTGGCCCTGTGAGTTCAGTCAGGTTAATGTGCACTTGGTGAATATTCATCTGCTTTATCTTGAATCAAAATCCAGAGACATTCCTGAAGATTAACAGCTGAGGCTGTGAATTTTCCCTTGCTACTATGCAGCTAGCCTTTAAATGCATGAAATGTGCCTGAAATCCTTTTCACTTCACACACTAAAAATCAACTATGAAGGCTGAAGGTCACCTGAAACACTGGAGTACATATTCAAAATTGGGGACGAAGCAAATACCACCACTGCCCCTGCTCAGACCCCTTCTACACACTTCATTACAAAGGTCTGGAGCAAATTTATGCAGTCAGGCCAAGAAGAGTCACTTCAGCCTGATCTTGCTCTCTAATTTTATGCTGGCACTCCACCACCAACTCAGAGTTGCAATTTCCTTGCACCAGGTGCCTTTTATGACTGTGACAAAAGTGAATGCAATGTTTATTGGAACTCTGCTATTCTTTACAGCTATTCTTCACTTCACCCATTTCTCTAGATGGCTGTGATGAACAAAGCTCTTTAATCTATATGGAGTTCTCCTGATTTGTGTCAAGGAAGTTGAGAGCAGAATCAAATCCTAGATTATTTTTTTTTTGAAACATTACAGAGACAGAAACCCTAGGCTGTGAGGTCCTGACTCTGGAAGCATTAAGCATGTGCTTAACATTGAGCGCTGACTTCAATGTGTTTAAAGTTAATCAAGCACTTAAGCTTTTTCCTCTATAGCGATTCTTTTCTGTATAAGGGCCTAAGAGAAAATAGATAACTATAAAGAGTAACTGTAATGAGTCTGCATATGGGCCAAAGAGAAGGGGATTATTAATGCTTTCAGGTTCTGTGAGGACTAGGGTTTAAATATTAACCTCCTACAGTGAGACATGAAAGACTCTCATAAATGTGTTAAATCGCATCAGGTCCATTTAATATCATTATGTTTAATAAAAGTATCTTTGCACTATAATAATGAGTGAGGACAGTAGGTGGACCAGTCAGGCTGTTCTGGAAGCAAAATATATTCCTTCTGCTAGGGTTATCCTCCTTTTTGCTGCATTCTGTAGTGTAGGCTTCCAATAAACCATAAGCTTCTAAGTGCTTTAATCTCTGGGAAAATCTTGAAATTGCCTTGAGGGTGGTAAAACACAGCTCCATGACACAACTGAGCTAGGAAATTAAGAATGAGGTTCTCTGAACCAGAATGGTAGAAATAAGTATGGGAAAACTTCTTATGCAACCTCTGTTTTGTTGGCAATCCTTTCAATAATTGGTAAGAAAGACCACAAAACTGCAAATCAGAATAAAACTAAAACCAGGGCTTTTATCAGAAAGGCCTGTCAACAGCCTTTATTGTCTCTCTCTTTCTAACCCTTTTGCTGTGGATGGAGAAAAAAAATTAATCTCTTTTTGGTTGCTTATGACCCCAGAGGGCAAATTCAAGTTGTTGGTTTAATTGGAGCATTTCATTTTAAACATAGTTTATGATATGTAAGTGCTGCAAAAATCATTTGTCAAAACAAGAACATTGGGGAACCTCAACAGCTTTTATTACAATCACTTGATGATTGTACACATCTTAGCCTTGAGCCTTTAATAAAGCATGACTAGATTTTTTGTGAATTTTGGAGGTAGTCAACAGCAGCCTTTATGTTTGAAAGCTTGTATGGGAAATTTTTATTTTAAATAGTTCAAAACCAAAAGCACTCTGTGAGGGAAATATAAAGGCAGATTTTGAAATAGATTTTACAGAAATTTGAAATTTGGATTTTAGAGAATAAAAAGCTAATTGCTAAACAATTTCAAAATGAATTTGTATTTCTTTATCTTGCAGAAAGTTTAAAATAAACAGAAGCTGGTTCTTCAGTATCAAAACCTCCTGAACTCTGAACTTTCATGCTTTGAAAGAAATTGGAAGAAAGAAAATGAGCTTTATGCAACTTTGCTAAATACAATGAGAAAGCACAAGTCTTTCTGAGACACTTGCAATTTGTATTATCTTTATTTTTGTTATCTCTTTTATTAGGCAATAAAGGCCTGTGTGAATAAAATTTAATAAATTACATTAACACATAATATGACACATTGTCACCCAAAACATATATATTTTTTTACCTCCACTGTAGTCATGGCCTTTGATTCCAGAATTTTTCATGCCCTCATCATTATACCCAATCTATAATTAATCCATGGAACTCATTTCTGCAGGGTGCCAGGGAATTGATGTATTCAGGAGAGTGAGTCAAATTAATGGAAGGAAGCATGTGGATATGAACTCTGGCTGAGGAATTCCCTGAACTGCACATTGCCAGAGGCTGGAAAGACACACTTAGAGAAGGATCCCTGTATGCTTGGCCCAGTTTCCTACTCCTTCCAGAGAGGTGGTAGATGCCCTGGAATACTCAAGGTCAGGTTGGATGGGTCTCTGAGCAACCTGATGTAGTTGAAGATATCCCAACTCATTGCAGGGGGGTTGGACTAAATGACCTGTAAAGGTCCCTTCCAACTCAAACTATTCTATGATTTTATATAGGCTATGGATCTGCTGTTAAGGCATAGAATGCATTCAGAGGCCTTTGCCACTGCATTTACCTTTCTTCATATTTTACTTGCAAGTGATGTAATTTAAGCACTTCCCATTTAACTAAAAGGCAGAGTAGAGCTTCTTGCAGAGAAAAGATGGGTAGAATATACTTCCATCCCATCTGTGCTTTTCCAGGGTTTAGGTGGTATTTACCTGAGTACTTTCAAACCTCTTGTCTTTTGTCCCCAAAAAGATGCAGAAGTTAACCCTGGCCTGGAACAAAAGACAACAGTGAGCTATTAAACTTCAGGATGTTCCCTCCTCACATGGTGCTCTCAGAACTGTACACTGAGTGGCCATTATTTGTCAAAGAAGTAATCCCTGGTACCCTGGTATAGCCCATCTGCCAGAGCAGACACAAGCTCTTGAGCTAATGCTATCACCTGGATAGTGATCACATCTCTCCAGACAGGAATCTCCAGTGACTCCAAAAAACCAAATTAACCGGACATAGTCCATATCTAAAGGCTTGACTATCACATGTAGGTTAGTTTGACTCCATATTTGTTCCAGTTGCAGGCAGAGTACAAGGAGAAGAGTCTGTATGACAAAGCAGGTCTCTTTTCTCCCTTTTACTGTGGAAAAAGTGTTGGTTCATTCCAAGTGTAAATCCACCCTACAGAAAAATACCTTGTGGTTTGTGCAAAGACTCTGTGAACAGCAGTGAATTTTGTTTTGGAGTGGGAAATATGTCATCCGTCAAGGCAAATTCAGTCAAAGCTTTTCCCTTACCATCCCTACATTCGTGCTGATTGGAATAGCTAATAACAGTTTGTGTGAACAGATGTAGGGAACAATAAGCAAGTCGAGCAAGAAGCCTTTATTCCTTCCTAGGACAGTTTCTAGGCAGGTGATATAAAAGATGATTAGATTTCATAGGATTTCTGTAAAAGTTTTGTCAAAGACCAAACAAAGATACAAAGCAGTTGTCTAAGCCACCTCACTGTTTGTTTAACAGTGATAGTTTGTAACAAAGGTAGCAGAGGGTAATTCTATTAAATCAATAAAAAATTAGACTTGATAGAAACTAGAGGCTGTTGGACACTTGAATCCCTCATCCAGGTCTGAGAGTCCACCTTTACTTACAAATGACATTGGAGAAGAAATAAGAATGAAGTGCAAACTACAATGCAGACTGTTTTTTTATGCACAGCACAAACTGTTTGCATGTTTTGCATGCTCATTGCTTTATATCACATAACTGCCCCTGGCTAAGTTGCCCTTCAAGACTTTAGAGTAAAATATTTTCTCTTTTCCCCCATTGTTTGATTTTGTGAATATGACAGCGGATTGGAACAGCTCCCCCCTACTTGTACCAGCACCACTCTTCCCGTCTGTACTGCATGTGTTCTGGGGAGAGTAGCTTCAGAAACAAGAAAACTAGAGGACAATAGCTGGTGTGCTATTGTGCTAATATTGTCCAAATACAGTGCCTCTTATTTTAATTTTTTTTTAACTTTTAAGAGTCTGTGCTCCAAATATTCTCCCTGCCTTGCAGTATGAAAAAGTATACAATGTAAACATCACTGGCTGAAAGTAAATTTTTTTAAATACTTTTTCAAAACAAAATAGTTCCCATTCATATGTAATGACTCTTTTCCCAACACAGTTAGCCAATGAAAATAAATTGGGAAGTTACTCATCCTAAAGGAATCAAAATAATTTTAAAAGTAATTAATTAAGCATATTCCCACAGGATCCAGGCATATTATCATTTCAATAAACAGGATTAATTTAGATTTCAATATGTTACGCTCCCCATAATCTATGCTTCTGGTGCACATTAGAGAGTATTTTGCTTCACAAGATTAGTCCAGAATAAGTAGGCTTTATCGGTGTTCATCTCGCCTCTGAGAATGATTTAATTTTCTCACCACTTTAGTAATGAAATGGCTCTTTAATCTGTTTATGTATCTAAAACAATCCTCCCATTTTTAGTAATTATTATGTTCCCAGTTTTAAGAAAAACTGAATATAGAATAGGATGAATCACTTCAAGATATTCCATCATGCTGGTGCTTCTTAGCATGCTTATCTGGGTAGAGAACAAATATTTCCTTTACTTGATTGTCAAAAGGATTTCCTATCAGGTATTCCTAAGTCTCTGGAGATCTTTCCCCCACAAAAATGTCATTCCTCAGACTTGACTTATTGATTTTACTATACTGGAGATTCTCCAGTAGATTTCAACAAGTAACAAAGATTAACTTCTATCAGTTTACTCTCATCCTACTGTATTAAGGGGACAATATATTTTATTTCTGTTTTACTGTTTCAGAAGGACAAAGAAACCTATCCAGTTTACTGTGGGAAGCCAAAATTGGAAAAAATGCCAGAGCCAAGACAGAGGAAAAAAGAATCGTTCTCAGTAAATATAGTGTTTCTATTGCTTGTAACAAGCACAGCTTTCCACCAGCCTACCAGTACAGGCCTCTTTGGGTTTGCCTGGACTTGTCATGGCCCCTGAGCTTTGCTTCAGCTTGTAACAGGAGTTACTTATTGACCAGAAGGGTCATTATCTGCTTGGTTTTAGCTTTTGCTTAGCTTGGAATAACTCTGTAGCACCTGCTGTTAGATAAAATTTTCTCACTAAGCAATAGTAACACCAAGAAATAGACTCTAGACTAAAATGCAGCAGAGAGAGGGCAGAGGCCTTGGAAGCACAGGCACAGGCAGATACAGGAGTCCCAAGGGCTGTAAACTGGTGACAGTTACTGGTCAAAGAAATGTGACCAAGGGCACTGTGTAAACCATCTCAGATGTAGCAATGAAAACCAAGAGGTATTTAATGTATGTAAAAGACACCATGCATTGAGTACATGAAGCTGCAACATGGACCTGCAGAGCAATGATGACAGAGCAAAGTGCACAGCATGTCTGCAAACATAAAAATGTCCCCTAGCAAATCCCAGACAAGGAGGAAGAAACCTTCAACACCATCATTGTACTCCTACTAGCCATGGGGTCAGGATACTTAAGACTCATGGTAACACTCCCTGTGCCCTGCACGAATGAACAGCATAAGCCTTAGGACACCAAGGGGCAGTGGGAAGGTGAGCATAGGCCACAGAAGGGGATAAGTACTATAAAGTTTGTGTATGTATCATTCTAACTGGGATATGCAATTTGAAGTGTGTAGTATCACCGTAATTGCAGTAACACTAACTCCTTGATAACACTGTAATTTGATCAAGAAACTACTGGCTTTGTGCATATGATGTGTTCCCTTTGTCCATAACAACCTGCTTTTCTATCCTTAGAGTGCTGGGATAACACTACGTGGTTTGCATCTTCTGTATGTATTTAGAAATCAATATTGGTACTAACCAAAAATCCTAGCAAACATCAGCACACATTGTGGTTTACCATCCTCAAATAAAACGTCTCCTCCACTTGCTACACTTATGCTTCAGTAACAGGACCTTAATGCCATAAATAGCTTTGTGTGAACAAGGGTCCACGCACAAGGCAAAATACAATGGTGGCCATTCCTAGGCACAACGAAATTATAATATTGGCCATACTAGGGGATATAATTTAGTCTCATACTCAGCAAAGTGACTACATGTGTGGGACTTCACATGCATTTCCAACTTATGCTTCTTTATAAACAGATTCAGACAGTGTAGGAAATTCCGTCCCTGCTGTGCTGATCTGCAACTGTCTTCTCTTACTCTTTATAAATCTTTCCCTGTCTGCTTTCCAAATGTTATCTTAACTAGAATTAATAAAGACACACAGGGGAGCTTCTTATCTCTTATAGGAAATATGTTTATTGTAAGAGAGCTTTAATCTTGGTAGAGCAATGGAGGGGCAGGGAAAATGGAAAGAAGACTAGGCAGGTAAGAGGTGGGACAAGGGCACTGGTGGTCACAGATGGGACCACACCAAAACCTGAGATCCATATACCCCTGAACCTTGAGAACATCTGAAGCCATATCAAAGCTTTTGATCCAGACTCCTACCTTTCTCTCTGAATTAGGAACAGATAAGCTGGTTCTGGTAAAAGAAAAACCACCCTGAGACTTTTTGATATTCTAAAGAGTTCAGTTTACCTTTTAAATTAAGTTCTGAGCAGCTTTCCTACTTCATGCGTTCAGCCAGAAGATGTGGAAATATCAAAACAGAGCATGAAAGACATGCCTGCCCAGCCTGAATGAAGCTGAAAATGAACACTGGTTTTCCAGAGCAAAGAAGCCTGGATGCAGTGGCTGCATTCAGACTTCCTATGGGGAATGGTTCTTGGCCCATGTTGACCCACAAGTCATGATGAAGACTTGCTGGGGAATAGGATAGCAGGCATGACCAAACCTGTGCCAGATATTGTACTCATATTTAGCAATATGGACAATTATAACATATGATAACACTGAAAAGTGGATAAACCCTCAGTATTGTCTTTTCAAAACAACCTTACTAGAAATATCAATTGGTTTGTTTGGATTTTAAATTGAGATATCAAATAATGTCCAACGAACTCTGTTAGGTGAAGTAACATACCTAAAATGAAATCTTTGGCTATATTATTAGTATTATATGTAATGGATTTTAAATAACTTGGTCCATCTTCAAAATAAGTTGGAAAATTAAACTCACGTTTGTGTCAGTTTTCTGTGTACCACTTTATGATATGTATAATATATGCATACTATTCTAGTGTCTGATTAATTACCAAATCTTTACCCAGTAATGCTCACGTGCACACTACTCTCAGTTTGCTGAAGAAATAACTGGTTTTGTTTGTGTTCTGGCTGTCCAGGGGAGTTGAACTGAAATTGAAATGGAAGGAAAGGGAGAGTGATTGTTGGGTGGTCAAGTGGAAAACAAATTGCAGAAGTGATAGATTAAAGAGATTAATTTTGTTCATAGTTCTGAATGCAATGAGACCTGCAGCAACTAGTTTCTGCTTCAAGGGGGCTGTGTCTGACTGTGTAAGATCTGTGTCCTACTCTCATGCTTCCCATGCCTTCCCCCATGCATTCATCAATCACTAGATTTCTTCAGAAAGGCATTGTTATCCCAGGACATCCTATATGGGAGTCTCTGAGCCACTAAAGTCCATCTACTTTAACTGAACCCTGTGGTAAGTGAGGAACCAAAGTGGACAGCCAAGGCACAATAAATATGGTGTTGCTCTTATTACTATCTGCTATGTTCTGTGAACTCTAAATTTTCAGAGCAAGACACAAAGCTTCATTATTGGGTATAATGAGCTGAAACAGTAAAGCTTGAAGGTGATTAATGCAAGGGCATTCTTTGCTGGAGCTGAAGATGTTTGGACAGAGCATGGCTTCCCATCTAAGGAAAGATTTCCTTTCATACAATATGAATTGTGCTTATGTGCATACATTTTTTTTTATGTGGATAGATGTTTCTGTGAGAGTCCGTGTCTGCGTTAAGGAGCTGGAGCACAAGAAAAAAAATCCAAGCATGCAAATCAAAAAAACCTGTTCTTTTATGAAAAAAAATAAGGATCAGTTCTCTTTTGGTTGCATTGCCTACATAGTTTAATTTTTACAATAAAGTTGGGGTTTTGCCTTTTTTTTTTTTTTTAAATGTGTGGCAAACTAAGTAACTGGAACATAGGTAGAAATAATTTATTTGGGTTACAGGATAAAAAACTGGCATGACTTTAAAGGCACACATTTCATAACACCACATGTGCAAATCATTATAATAATTGCACTGTGCACATCTGTGACAGAGTGAGCAATGAATATTAAAAACACATTCCTAAAGCTGGCTCAGAAGCTTGGCAGTGGTATTTTATGTGGGACCTGTATTACAGTCCAAATGATGGGTCTCCTGCATCCAGAGCTGACAGACTTTGATTGTGGTTAAAGTGACGGTCTCGGTTGCAGGTGAGAGTGGTGGGGAGGAACATGGCAAGCCTCCATTGTTGCTGCTTCATTCCCTGGCTTCTTATCCCACAGAAGATATTTTGCTGAGGAAATCTGGCTAGGGCCTTCAGTGGCTGCTGTTAAAAACTACTGTTGCACCAGGATAAGGAGGAAGAGGGATAGATGTGGAAGTAAAAAACAACAAGCAAATGGTCTGAAAGACATGCTGTGAACACTTGGCCTCTCTTCCCAGCAAGCATACAAAGACACTTAGATTTACTGAGATATGCACTCCTGGGCAAGATAGGCTAGAAAGTAGCCACACTGAAGTTGTGGGGTTCCTGCTAACTGGTGATATGTGCCATTTAATTAGTGGACTATGCAGCATATAAAGGCATTTTAGGGGGAAGAGTAGTCATTCATTCAATGAAGACATTCCTTACAGACAGTGGAGAACGCAGTTGCCAACTATCAAGGAATGGTTCATCTTTCCAGTAAAAAGCCAACTCCAAAATGAAGATTCTGGTATTGCTTCATGAAGCAAAAAGCAGGAGGGTATAATGTTTTTCATTTTATAGCAGCAGGAGCCATGCCATGAAAAACCCTAGAACTCAGATGCCTTCCACAAGCACAGGAGAACTAACTTCCTGCCAGACCCTAAAAATGGGCCAGATGTCAATATATCCAGGCTCTGAATCCAGTGGCTTTGCCATGAGATTGCAGCTGTGAAAGCAATGCCCAAGATTTTATTATGTCGTGTAGAAGGAGGAACGTGGAACACCTGGTCTACAGGCGCAAATGGTAATCATTTAACAGGGGAGCGTTTCCCTTTTCTCTTCTCTTTTGTACATGCAAATTATTTTAGTTATTTAGACAATTTTTTCCCTTTCCTTTTCCTTCTTTTTTTTGCACCGTAGTCCTTTTCTCTTCAGATGCCTACAAAAGTTAACTGTGATGCTGTTGCTTTGTTATGTCTACCACACTCAGCACTACTATTTCACTGTTGTGAAATAGTGTTGTTTCACTTGTACTTCTGTATTAATCAATCTATATCATAGATTGAGACAGTAAGGTTTTTAGAAGAAAGACCATCCTTACATTCTGTGCCTCTACAATGTCAACCCAAGCCATGATTAATGTCCGAAAGTGCTATGGTAATACTTTTATTATTACCACTACTAATCCATCCATGGTTAAATATTTAACAAGTACTATTTAAGTCAATGTCAAATGTTGAAAGACTGTTTTGGACTTCAACAAAAATAACATCTTTGTTGTTATGAGACAGATTTAAAAATCATATTATTAAAATAATAAATAAGGAGACTTTTTTTGAGCCAATGCAAAATAGATGCTTTCTTTTTTGCTGGAAAGAGAAAATTTGCCAGCAATTCCATAAAATTAAGATTTGGATCTTAGAGGAATAACAAACAGGAGATTAGCAGTAAAGTCATAAGAAATGACATCTTGGACAGAGAATGCAACCAGAAATATCTCACTGATGTTGGCAGCCCTGGAGCAGTGGTAGGGTTTTGATATCTGCCTTTCTTTCCTTCCCTCCTGTCTTCTAATAATGTTATGAATCAGGTCTGCAAGATGGCATTAAAGGGACAAAGAACTGCTGCCTTCATTCTTGAGGCTGAGTACAGTTTCAGAGAACATGATGTGAAATAAAGCACCCTCAAGGAGAGGCTATCAAGAATCTATCACCACCTGTCATAGCTAAGTAATATCTCAGAGAAGTCATGAAAGGCAATTTGAAGAAAAGACTAATCCCAGAGGTATTTTAAAATGTTGGAAGTCTTGCTTTTCAAGGATTCACCAAGCTCAAGAATGGTCCAACCCACTGAGCAGAAAATCAAGCAAAGATGTCAGGAGGTCTGCATGGATGAACATGGATGAACAAAGGGCTCCTGACAAAACTCAAACATAAAAAGAAAGTCTATAAATGATGGAACCAGAGTCACATTTCTGAGGAATAATGTGGAGATACTGTCTGAGAGTATGGACCAAGGAAGACTTACCCTTGGTGGAGAAGGATCAGTTTCGAGAATGTTTAAACAAATAGAACATAAACAACTCTATAGGGCCTTCTGAGATACACTCACAGGTGCTAAGGGAGCTGGCCGATGTCACTGTGGGGCCATTCTTGATCATACTTGGGATTTCATGGAGACTGGGGAAGACATCTGAGAACTGGAAAAAAAGAAAATGTTACTACTGTGTCCAAGAACGGCAAAAACGAAGAAACAGAACTACAGGCCAGTCACCCTCATCTCAGTCCCTGCAAAGTTAAAAAAGCAAACAATTCTAGACATTATGTCCAAATTAAGACAAGAAGGTGCTTGAGAGTTGTAAGCATAGATTTACGAATGGGAAACCATGATTGGCCCGCCTGATAACCTTCTATGATGGGGGGATAACAGTGGATGTTTATCTTGACTTATTGTCTTATCTTATTATCACATAATCCAGACATTCTTGATTCTAACTGAGTTTGGATATTAAGGTGTGTCCCATTAAGGTGTCAATTAAAAGTAAATGTGAATTTTGGTACTAGCAGATCCCAGGTGAAATGGAATGGGCTGTCCTGAGTTGACATTTGCAGGGCCTCTCCAACAGACAATGGTGAAGAAAAATGCAGTCTTGCATGCAAAATGTTTGTCTTCTGTACATCTTATGGAGAAGTAGGCTGGATGGACAACATACAAGGTTTATTTGCCAACAGTTGTTCTCATGGATCTTAAGCATTACATCCCTAAAAGTCTAGGTGTCGCACATGGGAGGAACATGAAGCCATAAAGCTCCTACCAGAAGCTTACACTGCTGTTGCAAGGAGACAACATCAGGGAGGTAGTACAGTTTGACATGTGGGTGCTGGAAATTTACTATAGTACAGTTTTCAGGAGCCAGGAAGGAAATCGTAGAAGCTCTGGGCAGAGACTTTATAGGGCAATGACCAATCATCTCCTTAACCTAATTATGCCTCATATCTTGTTCACAGTTTTTGCAAGGAGGACTTCCACTGCAGTCTTGTTGGAAACCTGAAGCTGTAAAAGCCTTACATCATCTTGCACTGATAGATAGCTGTGTTGATGCAGTCATAATGCATTAAAATAATTAATGTATTTAAATGAAGTGTCACAATTCCAAAAACACGGTATAAAATTTCTTCAGCTGTATCAATAGTTTTCTTTTAAGGAAATGAAGCAAGCATATTTGTGTAGCCTTGGGGAAAAGTTTACCTAGTGGTGATGTCACAAGTTTCATACAGTGGGTATCACAAGTTCTTGCCCTGGAACATTTGAAATCAAAATAAGTATATTTGCCAAAATTTTTATATTCTTGGGAAAGGAGGAGGATTAAAATGAGAATGTTTAGGCATGTGGTAACAACACTACTTTTATGCAAATACAAAAGTAAGGACAAGTTTGGTGTACCAAAAATTCTAGGTGACAAATAGAATTCCTCCCTTTATTCTGATCCTGTGTGACAAGAATGGTGAAATGAATAAACAGGCTGGTACAAAACAGGGCATAGTTTGGCATAGTTATTAAATATGTAGGCCTGATGCATGTGCTATAAAATAGTGCTAAGAACTGAAGATATGTGCAAAATAGATAGGAAAAAAATTAATTTCACAAGCAAGGCGGTGTTTTGAGATATAAAGTTTTCACATGTGAACTCAAAATTTTTATAATTATTCAGGGAATAATAATTCATTCCATTTTGTTGTTTTCTGAGTAAGGCTTTCCTCTCAACAAAATTACTTTTTATAAAATTAAAATTTTGCATCTTTCACTGCTTCGCATTTCATTATTCACCTGTTAGCAAACTGAGTCATGTCAGAGAAGGCACAAACATGATGGAGGGCACAAACAGGATGTAAAAAAACCCTCATCTGAGGAATCATTCTTCTCCTTCTTTAATATTTATATCCCAGTAGTGCTTAAAGACTTCATTGTTGTATGTGAGATACAAACACAGTGATATAAATGGACTCTTTTCAATGTGATTGCAATCAAAGAATAATAAAAAAAAAAGAAATAAGCAGGGAAACTTTAAAAAAGAATATAGAGCTTGTAAGAAGGTTGTTCTTCACTCTCAGTTCTGACTTCATATTATAAGGGATCTCTGCAGCAGATGGAGGAGACTTCTTCAGCATCCTAAGCAAGGGAAGACTATAAGAGATCAGAGAATGAAGGCCACATAGCACATAGTCTGGATACCTCATTGTGATTATTATTACACTGTCAATTAATAGGCATTAAATCTAGTTGATCAACATATGGGATGCTTCCCACATGGAAAAAGATTTTTTCAGATAAGACAACAAGCTGATAGAATAATGCTACAGCATAAGCCCAGAAAAAAAAAATATCTTGAGTAGTTACCAAATAATTTGCAACTAGTTTTGCACATCTGTCCGAGAGAAAAATAACTGGGGAGAGGGGGAGGAAGCAAACCAAGTAACTGCTGACATATAAATGTAAGAACTAAAGAACAAAAGAAATTAGGTTACACTTCCAATGACTGTGTGAGGTAAAATCAAATCTGGACAGCTGCATTTATTTTGGTAAGTAGTGAAACTGGGAGAGGACTTTTTAAAGATAAACTACTAGATTTTGCAAAGTGATGACTAGATGGAGAGCAAAAGAGTCTTCTTTTCAGTGATGATCATGGTTTGGTGTCTGCAGAGAACTTTGAAATTGTTTGCAAAAGGTGATTGTGAAAACCAAGCTCATAAATACTCTATAGCAATCCACATGTGCTAATTTTCACCAGGGTTTCCACTTCTCTGAGTGAATACTAATTTACTATTCAAAAGGGGTCCATAAATCAAAGAAGTTGAAAACCACTGGGCTGTGGGCTAACCTCTGTCCTCGGCTATGCACCCAATTCTCATCACAGACCCTGGAAAAGGCTCTCATGGCTGAAGAATTGGCTCTATTCATCTAACGGTCATTAAGAAAGAAAAGTAATTCCTGGCAAAACACTGGGCAGTTGTAGGTATATGTCAGATAATGGACAGCCCCAACATACACAGAGGCTGTAATTCACGAACAAGGTTCTGGTGAGTGCATGTACTTTAACACACAGCAGTTTGAATTCAGCTTTGTGTTTGCACCACAGCCATCTGGTGCTATTTAAAATATAAACTTTTCCATTCTGACCTTTTAATCTTTCTGGTTTGAGAACATACACCAGGTCAAAGGTTACCTCTCTTAACTTTGAGCAATTCCCTTTCAGAAACAGCACTGAACGGTTATTATTATCATAACTTTTACTGGTGTTAATGAAGGGATAATTCTCTACTGTGGTTTTTACACACATTTTGAAATAAATCAAAACACAATTATTAGACATTTAAAATCACATTTTACGTAAGTGCCATGATTTTCAGGTGCCTCCATTCTGGGAAATCCAAAATGAACAGCTTTCTCAGGTGCCTAATTATCAGATGGGCTAAGCACTTATACCCTCTGCACTGCCCCAAAATACCAGAATCAGAGGTGCCCAGGAGCAGAACTAATGATTTAAAACTTTTGCCATACATGGCCATGTGCCGTGAGGCTATGTTCTGTTCTGTTCTGTCTGTGATAACAGAAAAACATAAAGTCACCCCAAGCAGGCTTTCCACCACCAGAACTGAAAGGCACAACATTTCAGTCCTTTTTCTTCCCACAACAAACAGGGAGAGTTTCCTTATCTTTCCTGTAAGGAAAGGTGGTATAAGGAATCCAAATGCCTTTAACTGGGCAGTATCAAGGGAATCAGTAGATAGGAGTGGTGCAGTAATCATTTTTTTCAGTGCCCAAGAAGTAGCCTTGACAACCAGTTTCGTCTCTTCGTTTTAGCTGATTACTTGTATTGAGTGTCAACCAGACAGTTCAACGCTTCATGAAGATTTGCATCAGACCAAGGCATTCACACTCTCTCTGGACCTGTCCTGTATGGAATTCTAACTTTTATTTTTAAAAAATGCAATTTTGTAATATTACTCAAAGCAAAACTATTTCCTGAACCAATCTAAGAGAACATCAAACTCAATGGAGGATTAACTGACCTTGTAGGGACCGTCCAGTAGAGCTCAGGCCTAGGCCTCCTATGTTATCATCAAGTTTAGGTTTGATTTCCACAACTGAAATACCTGTTACTGATTATTTTAACAAGGCTTCAGTTCTCCTGGGACTGAGGGTGAAGTATGAGACACATATCTCTCATTTGTCCCCTATTTTAAGCCTAGGGTTCGAGTTTTCTATCAAGTTAGATTAATTCTCATTTCTACCTTGAAAACTTGATTCACAAACATATAGTCATTTCAACATCCATTTAAAAATTATATTGAATAATTTGGGTGGGGACTGTATTTTTAACATTGCACAGCAGGTTTTAAGTATCATATAGAGAATATGGGGTCACAAGTTGCCTTTACCCACCTTGAGCTATACAATGTCCTCCCACAAGCTCTATTCCTACAGGAAGAGGCACAATGAGCAGCATTGAGAAGCTGGCCAGGGAATGCTGTGGTTGGCTTTGAAGTGATAAAGAAAGACTGGTGGCCAAAAGAGTCTAAAATCAGAACTACGTTTTTCAGGCCTCACAGAACTCAGCGGTGATCACCACCACCACCAGCTGGGACTGGCACTAGAAAGAGGCAATTTTATGTCACTGAGTAATGACAGGACTGTTAAAAACACGGGCTCAGGCTTGTCCCTTGTTTTTTCTAAATGTATACCACGCAAATCCAACAGCCCCCACAACATGAAAGGATGTTTCCTACATTATTATTTTTGCCTCTTCTTACTCCTTTCTGCCTATACAACCTCCCTCCTGTCTTCCCCCCATGTCCTAAGGCACTTACTTAAAGTCACCTTCTTTAGCAGACTTACATCCAGCTGGATTGAACTGACTGAACTGCTCCTGATGGTGCTGATAAAGGCTTAATTTGCAGTGAAGATACAAAGCTCTGAAACACCCTATACAATCCCTAACAATGTCTTGGCAGAAGGGAGAGGCTTGGGCAGGGCCCCAGAGAAAAATATGGGGCCACTTGAGTGGTTGGCCTGAACAGACACAAGGACCATTAGACAAAAGGACTTGTCCTTCCCTGTGTTCAGCTCACTCAGGCTCCATCAGGAGCTGAAACTGAACCCTGCGCTATTTAAAGGAGCAGATTTCAATGAGAGATTTTTATTACCTATGCTGATCAGTTTTACTGGCTTTGATGTGGCCACAATTTTACTGTTAACAAAAACATAGCTGGTAGAAAAAATTTGAAAGTCCAAGTAGTATCTCTGCCATATTACTGAGAAAGTCTGTGTAGGTACCTCGGGGTGGCAGCCCACCTTCCGTGCTCCTCAGCTTTTATCACTTCTCTGAGCCCCAGCTACAGCTGCTGAGGGCTGGTGAGGGCACAGCAGCTCTGTAAGGGACAAGTTTGGAGGTGAAAAACAAAAATCAAATTTTTCATATCTTGCTCCTTAGCAGTAGAAACAATTATAATAGAACTTGGTCAATAGAAACAAAAGTAATATAGTGTAGACAAAAATTTGTCAACAAATTATGTCAGTACAAAACTCAATTGTAGTGGAACATCTTGAAAAACACCCGTATAAACACTTTCTGAAGCATGTCCTTGAGGTCAATAAAATAGGTTGTCAGCTGGATAATCTTCCAGTAGAGGACTTGCCATTGAAAATTTCCTGATTCCAATTGCTAGGCTAGAACAGGAGCAAAGTTCTTATGATAGATGGAGTTTGCATTGTATTTGGGGCTGATTATCTGTGAAAGAACAGTAGGACATGCTACACTTTAAGAGAGGCTATATGGACAGCTTTTTTTTCCATTCACTAAACATTGGTAGTGATCTTCAACAATAGTGTACTAAATTATACCTCCCAGGAATAATGGAAAAAGTTACAGAGCCAACATCCATCAGGTGTTCAAGACCATGCTGGATGGCGCTTTGAGCAACCTGGTCTGGTGGGAGGTGTCCCTGCCTATGGCAGGAGGGTTGTAACTTGATGATCTTTAAGGTCCCTTCCAACTCTAACCATTCTGTGATTCTATGAATATGAAAGGAACCGATTCATGTCCTTATATTAAAAAAAAAAAAGTTGGAACTCCTAAAAAGGATTTACACATATTACTTCATGGTCCTAGCCACTTGCCTACAGATGGGTAGTATTTGTTTCATAGCTGAAATACTTTTTGACTTGACTTTCTGTTTTTCTTGTTTCTTATGTGATTGGTCTTGGTGTTTTTAGAACTGTCTACTGCATCCTGAACATTTTCCATGATCCAGTGACTGGGAACATTTTAAGCTGGTGTCAAAGAGAAAGTCTATGGGGAAGTCTGCACACAAATAATACTTCTTCATTGTTCTTGCTCAGCAGTGATCATGCCTTTTGCAAGCTGCTTCATCCATTGCATCAGAAGTGTGAACTAAAAATAATCAATCATATAATATTTTTCCTAACAATCCATATTATCATTTTCAGAGCCAATGTACCACTGGATGACAGAAAGTGCTCAACTCCAGTAGCACCAACAATCAATAGCGTCCAGCTTGGCAGGCATGTGATAACAGCCATGTAAGGAAACATAGGAGAGGCCACACAGGAAGATTGTATAAAAAAAAGGAGAGTTGTAAACAAATAGTGAAATACAATGAAATGGACTAGAGGATACTGGATGTCATTTGACATAAGGAAGCAATCTAACTTCTGTAAGCCTTGACATCAGCATATATAGACTACAATCTGCAAGAGTGGCATAAAAAATAACTCCAAATCTTGAAGTATTCTCCTAAGCAGAGACACATATGAAACAAGAGTCACCTTTGAAAGTATAGTGACTGATATTTTGACTTCCCTTGGAGTCAAACCTTAAGCACCTTATTTTGTCATATTTAGCTGTGAAGTAGGAGGGAAAGGTGAAGTAGTCTGTTGTACACTGTGTTTGAGCTTGGACATTTGGTCAGGGTCATTAAAATTGGAAGGGTGTCTTCACAAGCCAGAAAGGAAACAAACAGAGTGTGATAATCTGGTTCTGAAGAACCACTGGAAGCTTCATTTGCCAGGACTTTGTGAGAAACCTGGCTATTCATGCATGCTCTGCTGTGCAGTTTCTGACAGCAGCTCCAGGCTGCTGAGACTTAATCTTGGACAAAGCAAAAATGGCAAATACATGTGGGGCATTCCCCATAGTGGGAAGATGTCATCTGTCTGAGCATATGAAGCAAAATCAACAGAAAGATGGAAGTTTTTACAGAGCTGATTTAAGCTGGCAGTTCTTTAACTTCACTGTTCTGAAAGCAAATAAAATTCTGCATCACAAATTGAATTTGTAAAAAAAAAAAATCGGATAGCTCATTTGTGCACAGAAACTATAGTATTTTTTCTTTTATGAGCTTTATAATAATGCATCACTTTCCTTGCTAGCTAATGTAGTTATAATCAAAGGAAGGTTTTAACTCTGGTGAAAGTGAAAGATGCTACCAGAAACAAATTGAACTTGGCACATCAACTGTTATAACCTCAAATCCTTCAATGATGATTATCAGTGTTCCTTGGTTATCAGTGAGTCTAGATCTGAAAAACATCAAGTAGTTGCAACTTAGAGCGGCTTCCCACATGGCAGCTGCAATTTTTCTCGACTCTCACAACTGGGTCCCATCACAACAGGAAGCCTTGGAAGGAAGGGAGAGATTGGTTATACCAGTGCCTGTTTCTACTCTTCAAGTGAAATTCCTATGTAATATAAACAGCTCTCTATACCAACCACAAGGATTGCAGAGGGTGCAGATTTAAAAAAAAAACCACACCTCCTCCCAAGACATCTTGATTGCAGATGTTATTAAATGATTCTCTGGTGCTGGCAATACTCATCCTGGCTACATGTTGATCATAAAATACATTCTGTTCTCATGGTTTTCTGACTCAAAGAATGGAAGAAATGCTTCAGAATGTAACAAGAGAGAAAAATACTTCTGTATGTGGCGATAGTTCTCCCTGTCTTTTGGTCTAGGAATCAGGTTCCTGCCTGAGGGGGCCTGTATGAAGGACAGTGAAAGTAATTATCCTGTCAGCTTAAATATGATTTTCTTCTACACGTGTTTCTCATGATGTCAGTTGATTAACATGTCAGTCATCTTTGCATGGCATGTGGCCATATAATGTCATGTGCTGAGGTATATGGTTTATAGTGCTAGTCTAACATAAAATTGAAAAGGGCTCCAATCTAAGCCTTATTTGTTCATCTATGCTTTGTATTTTTCTTTTGCCTCAATGTCACATATTCCTTCTTTTCTTGAACCCTTCCCATCTTACTTAACTTCTTTTTTCTCTTCCGAACTCAATTTGTCCTAATCTAAATCTCCCCTCTTTCAGTTTATAACCATTACCCTTCATCATATTGCTCCACAACTTGATCAAGAGTCCCCCCCCAGCTCTCATGTAGTCCCTTCAAGTACCGGAAGGCTGTATAAGGTCTCCCTGGAGCCTTCTCTTCTCCAGGATGAACAATCCAAACTCTCTCAGCCTGTCCTCATAGCAGAGGCGCTCCAGCCCTCTGATCATTTTGTGGCACTCCTCCCACAATGTCCTTCCTGTGCTGAGGACTCCTAAGATGGATGCAGCACTCCAGGAGGGGTCTCACGAGAGCAGAGTAGAGGGGTTGAATCACCTCCCTCAACCTGCTGGCCACACTTCTTTGGATGCAGCTCAGGATGCAGTTTCTGCTTTCAGCTTTCTGGGCTGCCAGCGTGCATTGCTGGCCCATGTTAATTTGCTGTCTTGGTTCATGTCACCTTTCATTTTTCTTTCCCACACCACAGTTCTGCTCTACCTTTCTCACATCTCTTCAACCCATCCTCTCATTGTTTCCACATCAGGGCAGACCACAGAGACCATTTTGCTTTTGCCTCTTTTACTACACAGTGCTCCTCTCAGTTCTCCTATGCTGGATATAAGCCACTGACATAGGAAAAAAAAAAGAAATTGAAAACCACACATCTTCACCTTAATTGCCCTGGCTATCTTAGAAAAACTGGGGGCAATCTAGACAGTGCTATAGGTTCAATATACCAAACCCTCCCTGTTTAGGTGAGTTTTACTCTTTTCTCAGTGATACCAGGATTTCATATTAAAGGTTTTCACTTGGATATCTTCAAATGGCAGTAAAATCCACTTTATTTGTTACCTCATTCTTCTCCCTGATTTGGTATTACAGCATTGAGTCTCAAACAGGCATCGTGACCATTTTATTTCGGGAAGAACATCTTAGCTAGAGCCCAGCTGGAAGGAAGAAGGATTATAGATGAAGACTTAGTATGAGAAAGGTTAAAAGTCACCAGGACAGCCACCATATTCCTCTAACTGAAGCCAAAACGTGTATCACACATATTTTGTTAACTTAGGGTGCAAGGAGTGTAAAAATAACAAAATAATTTCACCAGCATCTACCTTGAGGCCCATGCCAAGCACAGGGCGGCCATGTGCAAGAGTTGATATAAGGTTTCTAAGTCTGAAATTCAAAAATCAGGTGCAGCACACATTTACATGAGCAAGCTAGGGATGGGATTGTGGGAATGCATTTCTCACACAGACTAAATCTGTTCTTCAAATTTCACATGGGCAATGTGCTTTCCCATGCAGGTGGAGGGCAGTTCTGTATCAATTCTGCTCTCAGTGACCAGGAGTGGACACATAAAAAGAACTATTCAGTGTCTCTGGTTGCAGAGATAAGTGAGAGTCATTGTCAATAACTCTGTAGTAATAGCAGCAGTAAGTACTGGGCATGATTTGAATCTCTTGATAGTGATACTGGGATGCCAGAATATTTATCAAGCCATTAGGAGAGGCTGTGCCTAGCTGATAAGAACATGACTACAACTGATGAAGTCCACCTGAAGACTCTGATGATGCTGGGACAGATTTGAAGCCAATAACGGTGGATAGCAACGAGTGCTGCCCTTAAGAGCACCATGCACTGTTCATCAGCAAAATTATACAGTCTCCCGCCTGGGGCAAGCTTGTGGAATCTATAATAAACAGAGTAAAAAACATCCTGATGTATATGTTCTTCACAGCTGGGGAGACAGGAACAGCCTGCCCTGCCAAGAAATGGTTTCACTGAGTTGGTGGCAGAGGGAAAGGAGCTGGGAGAGATTAGAAGAAAATCAGTTCCAAAAGTGATTAATCCAGGGCCTCATTTTAAACCATCCCTATATCAAACTGCCAAACTTGTGATGGTTCTGTGTTTGGAAGATGAAATTGCCCAATTTATATCACTTAAAGTCTCTTAGTGTCATCAAATCAAATGAACATTCTGTCATTTTGACTAGAACTAGATTTGGAAAAGATTTTTTGCTGTAATCTTCTGTAAGCAACATGAATGAAGAAGAATTTCTCTCTGCTCTTTGGACTTCTAATCTGCACATGTGCTGTGTTATGGACAAGAGCAGGTATTAACACTTGAATTTAAAATGGGAAGTTTTTTTCTTTCAGTGGCTTTTATTAGTCAAGGCTTTAATAACCGCAGAAAAAAACTTATTATTTATTTTGTCTCGATTGCTTATTGTATGACAAGATAAAGCACTGAAGTTAATGCTGGCATTTGCTTTTTCTTCTTGGTTTGCTATGGAACCTCCTCTCTGTTGATGACTGGAGCCCTCTGGAACATGGAAACTGGTGTGGCAATCAGGTCGTGCAAGTTCAAAATCCTTCTGTATTTCTGTATCTCTCTGTGTGTAGAGGTATAGACAGAGAGCTCAGCATAAACAGAAGAGTATTTCCTTAAAAGAATCTTACAGATTATAAGCATAAAGGATTTACAAATTAAAAGGCTTTGTGATGTTTATTTCTAGTAAACAGAAAACACTAAACAGAGGAAAAATGGGGAACCAACTTGTTATACTGTTCACGATGAATCAAGGATATAAATCCTTAACAATGAATAAACACTACTGACACACAAAAGTAAATACGTCTTAAATGTTTTCTGGCTTTTAAAACAAAGAGTATCAATAGTAAAACTGTGTTTTCAAATGTGTTTTGAATTTGACAGTGTCTCTTTGACATTTATAAAGTACAGTGATGGGTATGTAATTGAAGTTCTTTGCTTAGTTTTCAATGTTGCATTCTCAGTCATCCACATTTCCTTTGAGCTAGAGAGTAACTGAACAAAGGAGAAAGGTTTGCCAGCAAGTGGCCTGTTCCCATGCACACCATGCTGTGCACCAGCATGCCTTTGATCCCAGTGCTGAGCCAGCCCATGTGCACGCACTGAGGAGCATCCCTTCTTAATGTACTTGCTTTTTTGCTTCAGTCGCCACAAAAGGGCCAAGTGAGGAATAGAATGTTTTTCTAAATTTATTTGCCTTTCCTTCTGTCTAAATATGAAGTGTCAGACATTTCATGGCAAAAAGAGATGTTTTATTGAGAGCTCACATATCTGGTGTGACTGCAGATAAAATACTGAACAGCATGTATAATCCTAGAACATTAGCACTGAATCCACAGGTAGTGAATTTGCTCTGGGCTGCTTTTCAATTTTTGTTTTCACTCCCCACTCTGAGAGTATGCTGTTCAGGATTACAGCACCTCCAGCCTAGGAGGGTTGGAACAGGCTTAGTTGTGTTGGTAACACAGCCCTCGAGCCAACAAACTCTCTGTCACAAGCACACAAAAAGGCACAGCACCAAAGCTGTCTAGATTCTCACTGTTTCAGTACAAAAATTCTCATTAGGCTGAGACCATAGGTAGAGATACATGTTTACCTCAAATTACTGATGAAATGCAAATTACTATCATAAAGCCGAACACTGCATTAAATAACCGTTGGTCAAAGTACATAGGGTGCAGGTCAGGGACAGGAATTTGGATGTCTCTCTTACTGTCTGCTTGGCTTCACTCTTCTATCCTCTGACTGCCTGCCAGATGGTCCTTTCACTGGAGATGGCACGTGTTGGTTTGAATCCTTTCTGGGGAAGGAGTGAAGTACATCTGAGTCTTCTCCATATCCAAGAAGGAGTTGTAACATTAGAGCTCTGGGCAGGAGCTGCTCTTTGGGCACGGTTTCGAATGAGGGCTGCTTTCCCCATGCTTTTGGGACTCTGCTTTTGCAGACATACACTAGCTGTGCCCTGAGCACGCTTGTGGGCTTGATGCCTCCCTGTTCCTAACTGCAGACTTAAGCATCTCGCAACTGTCCAATCGCATGGTAGTAGCAGGAAAAGGCAGTTCACGGTATGTCCACACAAAGCTTGAACAACTGGAATTTTGCTGGTATGTAGGCCTTTACATTAGATATCACAGTCTTTTTGTGAATTAATTCTTCATAGGTCAGTTTCTAAATTCATATGGAAAATCATCAGCAGGTGATGAGATAAAAACAAGTCTCCGGAAGTCCAGTCCAGGAGCCTCTGAATACTCTTTTCTGAAGGCGCCAGAGGTTGGATACCTCAAATGGATGCATTCAAAATTATTTAGATTTCCAGACATTAAAAGATAACTTAAATATTTCAAACTGAAAGCTTATCCTTGACTGGATGCTGAATGACTGCCGCAGGAAAAGGCAGACAAGATTGCCAAGGGCAGTTGCCTTAGGAAAAGTACCAGAAGGTTCCCCTGCAGGACTGGAGAGGGTGGGGTTATGGCAAGAGAGCAGCCAAGCATGGCACAGCCTGATCAATGGGTGGATAGAAACCACTTGTAGACAATAGTGCAAGATCTCTGCATCACATGAATATTACTTCAGTCCTGTCTCAGGAGGAAAGTGGAGCATGGGTCCTGTATCCATTCTCTGTTGTATGCAGTTGGTTTACCCTAAGCAAATATTGTTCTAACAGAGCCAGCTGTCAGATTTGCATCTGTTGAACAGATGCAAAATACTGATCTCAGTGGGAGGCAAGTACTTGCTCTGCATAAGCACTTTTGCAAATCCCAAAAGGCATTTCTCCATCTTCAGGCACTTCAATATCTTTGAAAATCTTGCCCTTTGTGCTAGCTTTACCTCTCTACACAACAGAGAGAAATCTGCCCCCCTAGGAATGAAGCAGAGTTAAATTTATTCATATTTGCTTTAAGCTTTGGAACTGTAGAAAAGATGTATGGCAGAAAGGTGTACTTCTTATTCAGCATATTACACAATGATACACCTGCATGGTCAGTTATTGTCCATGCCGTCATTGGTCTCATTTTGAAAGATATATCCATGAATCAGAGGAAGGCAAGGTGCCACATTAATGAGTGATAGCTATAGAAAGATCACTGTATACGGGCTACACTGTTTTGTGATGATGTTGCAGTTCTTTTATGAAAGACACAAGCAATAGGATCTGCCTCGGGTATCCTCCTGTGCTTGAATGTTTTGCAGAAAAGAGGCAGAAATCTACTACAGGCGCTCATTATGGTCATTGTGCCTTAATTGCATGAGATAAGGACAGCAACAGTGGCTATATGTCCAGGCCTTCAATTTTGGTGTCTAAAAGAGCAATCAGTTACCCAGAAAGAGTCACATGCTCCACGTGCTGAGGTCCTTCTGCAGTGAAAAATATGACAGCTTCATTAGGGCTTCCTGGTTGCAGAAGTCCTCTGGTCCTCACATCAGTGTTTGTTTCTGTACATCTTGCCTTGCCCGTGAATTTCATGGTGTTTCAGAACCTGTCCCTGCACTCTTTTGATAACCTGAACAAAAGCACAGGTTGCATTTGTGCCCTGTAAAGTGTTTTTGCCCTAGTTTCTCCATGGATTGCCTGGAGTGGAAGTTACCATTGGACTTGCTTGCTCTACCTTCAGGTACGTGAGTACACTTGGGCTGCCTAGTTACTGCTGATCTCACATTGGGGTTTTTAGCCCCTTTTCTTTTATTAGGGCAGCAGCTATCCTACTAGTGGAGCTATCCTGGCCTCCCTAGGTTATTCCATCTTCTGACTGTGGCTTCATCCCCTGGCTCATCCCAGCTTCCCAGATAATGGCCTGTCCTCTCTATATGTGAAGACTCCCCCTTTCCCAGGAGAAATTCAGAGCAAAAAAATCTCTTGCTTCCTGTTTCCTCTTGTTTGCTTGTCTGCACTGACAATACCATGGTGTATGAGTGTGGTGGGTTTTCTTAATTATCATCTACTTTGGCCATTTAGGGTTTGAGGTTATTTTGGTTTCTGTAGCTGGGGAGGTTCTTGACCTTTCCCAGTGGCAAATACTCTAGAAAGCCATAGCAGTACTTTACCCTTTTCTTAAGCAGCAGGACAACATATCTTAGCCTTCAATTTTTTGAGTGACAGATACAGAGCAATACTTCTAGCTGTGACTCAGAACAGGAAACAAATCCTGACTTTGATTCAAGCAATAGTACTATCTCTCCCTCACTGACAAGGTGGTTTTCGAGTCGCACTGAGCCTTAACACCGGCAAGCGCCCAAAGAGCTGCTGACTCTCAGCACAGGGGAGGCAGCTGGCAGCTAGTAGATGCTGGAGCTCAGCCATGTATCCCATCCCACGGATGGAAGAGGACATCCCACATCACTGTTGACACACTGGAGGAGACAGAGGCTGCCTGCCCCAGGACTTAATCTGTGTCAGGACAGTCACAGAAATTAGCTTAGACCACTTCTGGCATAAAAAGATCTGTGTTTTGTCTCAGTATACATAGATGCGTAAGGCAGGAGTATTTTATGCTTAATTAAAAAAGCAATGCAACACATATGAGACAACAGAAACTTCTGGGGAGTGAAGGGACAGCTGGAACAAATGTGTGAGGGACAAGCGTGGTGTTACAGACCACACAGACCACTGCTGAACCCTTGCACTAGGTCACCTCAGGTCTGTTAATCACCTTTGAGGATACAGTGAAGCTATTCAGGGATGAATTTCTAAAAGCATGAAGGGGCAAGCTGCCATTTTAGTCCTACTTGAAGACACCTAGGGACTGATCTGGGTGCCTGGACGTATATATTCAGTACAATTTAGAGGAACTACAGTCTCCTGCCTTCTTGCAGAAGTCCATGGATTTCCCACATACCTGTCAGTCCACATGGTTTTTTTGAGTACCAGAAATCATCAGAAATGCCGCCATTACCTACCCTTAGATGCCAGAATATGTCCCCAAATATCATGTTGTGCTTGCAGTTATTCCAACTCATAAGAGAAAGAGGGAAAATTTGCTCAGTTCTCCAAGCTTATTTCAGAAGGTCACTTCCACCTATTTTACAAAACCACCGTGAACTGGTAGTCTTGCAGTTTGCCCAGATTTTCCAAATTTTTTTGATGTTTTGATTGGGAAGAAGTCAGACTTCAAAATCTTGTGCCTACAGTTAATCTAGCATTATTTGATTTCAGAATTAACTTCATTTGAAAGAATTTAACTTCTTCATCTCATAGGCCACCATCCCTACTGCACCAGTTATTTTGAAGGAGTCTTTGTCTTGGCTGTGTGCTTGGAAAGTTACAGTGAAGCAACATCATGGAGGAAGTCTTTTAGAGTTGTGTGACTTTCACAAAAGATATGCTACCAGAGGCTCTCTTTTTACCCTGAACTCCTCTGGTCATATGGAAGGATGGATAGACTTGATCCACCTGGTTTCAGAACCTGAAGATCTTATGGCTGTGATCAAAAACCTGCCAGTGTAAGTACTATGAATTTCTTGAAAAGCAACTTCACTGTGCAGCACCCCTCATTAAACTAGTAGTATCTCCTCCTGAAGCTTTTCCTCATTGCTTGTGTCTGCTGCATGCCTGACAACTTGAACGCCTTCCCAGGGCTTCTCAACATGAGTGAGAACTCTGGCTACAGCTCCATCAATCCAGTCTCTCTGCTGTACCCCTGCATCTCAGTCTGCTCTACCTCCAAACCCATGAAAATTCCACCTTTTGATCACTCTGTTATTTTTCTGCTCAAACCTGTTAATGCTCTGCTTGTGCAATCATTTCTGTCACTTGCTTAGTTTCAGCCCTTCCTAATGCAAACCTTTCTGTTCAGGGTATTTCATAGCCCCTGCATCACAAGGAGAGTATCAATCTTTCCAGGCCACTTTTATCAAACTAATTCTGTTTATTCTTCAGTCTTCCCACCCTTTCCATGTATTCATTACACTAGGTGCCACCTACAGTGTCCATTCATCTGTCTCAGATTAGGAAAAAAATGGCAAAAGGGTGGCTTTTATTTGATGTAAAAAATTAAGAGTTTTCACACTATATAGGTTTTGGACAAGAGATTTTAATGAGACAATGACCAGGCATGGATCTTCTCTACCCCTTGGGTAAAAGCTACATTGGGTGACTGACAAGCCTGAAGCACTCATATATACAAATCATTCAAGGAATTTATTGCCAGATGAATCAGAGTCAAACGCCCATAAAAGGGACTATCCTGTAAGGATGTCTGATTGTGAGTGTCTAATTTTGATTTTCCTCTGAAGGCTTAAATTTTCCAAAAAGTAATGGACATCTAATTTCTCAAAGTCAGAATAATTAACCACTTAGGGAAAGCAAGACCATAGAACTGGAGCTACATAACATATATTCATTATGTGTATGCATCCAGAATATAGATTATTTTTAAATGAAAGCATATAAACCCTCAAGTTGCAGTCCATTAAGTCAGAAATTACTAGAGGTCATGAATAAATTTCATCAATGAACAGGTTTAAATTTCAGTCACTGCTTAAGGAAAAATTGCATTTTTGCCTTGCTTTAATTGCCACAGGCTAAGGTTTCAGAGGAAAGAACAACTGGCTAAGAAGTCAGCAAAAAAATGGTATCATTAGCACATGATATATTGTGCTATTTTCTGTGCCATGGGTTCTCTTCCATATTGCTCCATCTTACACAGATCTTACAACAAACTTCAATCTGTCTGTCTGCAGCCTGGCTGTTATTCCTGCTAAGATCAATGCCTCCTGGTTGGTTATGATATTTAATAGTCCCCAGATGCACAATGTTCAGACTGGAGCCTTACTGTACATATAACATTGAGGATAAAGGGCCTGTGACCAAACCTTTCTCCAAGCAAAAGTCACTTAACACATTTTTGCATACAAAATATCCCACAGTTCTCCCACAAAGATCTCACTGGAACCAGATGTTCATAGCAGAAAGCATATGGCAAAAGGGTGTTCTTAAGATTAAATCTTTAAGATTTTTTCTTAAATCCTCTTGAAAAGTCATTGTATCATAGCCCAAATTCTGCTGAAATTCACACTTACAGCCCCGAAAGTCTTTTTCTAGTAAAAAAACCCCAACAAACACATCTCTGTTTTCATTCCTTGTGAATCGCTTCCACGTCCATTGATATCCAATGGTTTGCAAAGAAACCAGTTGAGAAGAGAATTTGACCCACACCCATTTTAGAGACATTTTTTGCTGTTTTGAAGGTGAGTGACTGAAACACAGGTTGCATGTACCCTGGGAATGCTTTACTGCTATCAGGAGTTCCTGCAAATTTTGGGAATGAAGTCCACTTAGTCTGTTGTTTGGTATTTTGTACTGGTGTAATAAAATAATTTTACTCTTCAAATGAAGCAAGCTCTACTAGTAAAGCACAATTTTTCTAATGTGACTGGGAACCTATTTTCTTCTGGGTAGGTCTTCTTTAACTAAATGAAAATCTTGTTGGAGCAGATTTTGGGGATTTTCTACCTTTGTCTGGACTTTATGGGTGGATGCCTCGCAGCCCTGGGGCGGGAGCAGCTGAGAATGGCTGCAGCTCCAGCACTGCGGATGCATAGTCAGACATTCAGGACACACCAGTGTGAGCAGCAGGTCCCAAGTCAGGCTGGGTGGGATGTGCTTGGTGCTGCTGCCCTGGGTCTGGGCACAAGTGCCAGCCCGGACTGGTTGTCTTCAGGGTTGTCTAAGCTCTCAGTGCAAATCAGCAGCAAAGCCAGCAGCAGAAGTTTATCCCATTAAAAGCCAGGCCATGCAATGAAAAGCAATTCCTATTGAGTTCCCTCAACAATAATCACATAGCCTCCTTTCACTAGTGCAACTGTGTTGCTGTGCAGCATTTTTTGGCATAGCAGCGCATTGATATGTACCATGTGATACACACCTTGGGTTTGAAGCTTTCAAGGCAGGGAAGTCTCACGGGCTGTATATGTATCACATATATATATATAATATATATATTTATGTATGTATCAAATGTAGGCCAGATTCACATAGTTTCTGTACTTCCCAAAGCATAAACTCAGTGATTTCCATACAGCCTGCTTAGTAGTATCTGGCTTGAAAGTTACCTGGTAACTCCAGAAATTCCAATCAAATACAAAAAAAATCCTCAGACTTTCTAGACTGAAAGAGATTTCAGAAAATCCAGACATATGGTTCTCAGCAGTATGGAAATATAATAGAAGAATTCTGAAGCAAATTTTCTAGGCTAGATCCTATTTTCCCAGGTACAGACTTTAAGATAGGGAGCCAAACATTATGCAACCTGTTTAACTGAGCTCATACAGGATGAAATCACTGTAACCACAGAAAAAAAACCACAAAACACTACAAAGAATGGTTTTATCAAGTTGTTTTCACGTTTACCATTTTGATTAAGAAATATGTAAAATAAATGAGACCTTTGAAACCAATCTGCATGTGAACCATCATCTGTTATGTTTTAGATCTTTTCTCCCACATACAAATGCACACTGGGTCAGGAATCCTTGTCCTCCCTGAGATGTGGTCTTGGATGCTTTACAAGGCAGCTCAAGGGAATGCTCCTGAAAAAAAAGGATTGCACTAGCCAGATGAGCACATACCTCTGGTAGGGTTTCATGAGCCCCATAACCCCCTCTCTGAGGACTCTGTTGCTCAAGACAAAAACCCTGTCTTGCCAAGAAAAGGGAAGGAATGAGCTCCTACAACAAGCACTAGCACATTCCTCTGAAACTTTAAAAAACCTTCCAAATGTAAGTTCAAAATAGATTATTCTCAAGGTGGATTTGCAACTACAATACATTCCTCACTGACTTGGAATAACTTTTGTAAGAGGGAAGAAGTATTTTTTGTGGTTACAGCCCAGAAACAGTATTGGTGAGGTGTTTTCTAGGGCAGCTGTTAGCCTCATTACATGGATGGGTGAAGGTCTCAGGAAAATACTTTAAAATATGGATGCATGAAGTTAATTGCTCATATTTTGGGGAGCAAGTTTAAAAACAGGACCTTTAATCTCTTTGTGTTGCATTTTGCTCAGCTGCACAGAGATCTGTTTGGAAGCTTAATTAATGCCTTTTTGGCCCTTCAAGAATGGTACTACAGAAATGCAGGATTTTATGACCTCTAATTCTCTTTGTCTCTGAAGATTAATCAGAACACAAGTTCAAGGGATAATGGCTGAACACAACTTTTGCCAGATACATGCTCTGCCTTTAGGGTCATCTCTGTATAAAACACAGAGTGCAGCACATAAACCTCAGTAGGGAATATTCTTGAAGGAGATATTCTCCATGTCCCCATCTAACAAGGGGGAAGAATAATAGATATCTTCCTCCCTTCTCTCCATCAGGAGTTGCCTCTGAGAGAACCTCCAAGGTGGGAGGCTATATTTTGTTTTCTCTGTAGCCTTTGTCTCTCCTGTATCCACGCCCAGAGACCACACCCTTACTCCTCTCATCAATGAGGTCAGTAAAAAAATCAGCTCCACATGAGTTGAATGTAGCACTTGGTAGTACCCATGGCGCACAACCCTACATGACTGCAGAAGAGAGTCTGAAAAGCTTGGAGAAGTCTCAACTTTCTCTAAAACAAAAACATGGGACTCTCTGTTGCTTAATTTCTTTTGATAACAAGTTAGCTAACACACAATAATTCCCTTATTGCATAGGTATGTTGTGGTCATCTTCTCCAAATTGCCTCTCAGTAAAATAGCAGTCCTTCCTTAGGGCCTTTCTCTAGTGGAAAGCTCTGGAGGAAGAACCAGAAAAAAAAGCTAGATGCTTAGCTCCTTAACATGGATGAGTTATGGAGACATGACAGCCCTTCCAGCAAATAGGACTGGCTGTAAGAGCCTTTCCCAAATAATTTCTGATGGCAAAGGAGAGATTCCGCCTCAGGATATAGAATCATAGAATCATGGAATTGTCTGAGTTGGAAGAGACCTTTAAGATCATCCAGTCCAACCTAACTCTGATGAACACTACATCTCGTCACTAAGCACTAGGTCTTTTAAATACCTCCAGGGATGGTGCCTCAACCACTTCCCTGGGCAGCCTGTTCCAACACTTGACAATCCTTTCGGTGAAGAAATTTTTCCTAATATCCAATCTGAACATCCCCTGGTGCAACTTGAGGCTGTTTCCTCTTGTCCCATCACCTGTGACTCGGGAGAAGAGACCAACACCTGTCTCTACACCCTCCTTTCAGGGAGTTGTAGAGAGCAATAAGGTCTCCCCTCAGCCTCCTTTTATCCAGGCTGAACAACCCGGGCTCCTTCAGCCTCATCACACCACTCTGATATTATCACTAATGATGGTTGATTGCACAGGTCACAAAAGCAAGACTGCACTGCTGTCTTTATTCTGCACCAAAGGAGGCCTCCCTGTGCTGCCTGTACATGAACAAATGCCCAGCCATTTTAATCAAAGTGCAAATGGAAAGACTGGCTTTTTATTTTGCTTCATCTGTCCCCAGTTTTGAAGATTTATGCTCTGGACTTCCATAAGTTTTCTCACATTCCTCTGACTGACAATTAGCTTTTCCTTTGTGAATGGACACTGTGACTAGCACCCAATTTTACTTGAACTTGTGGCAGCAAGCACCTTACATCTGTCTGTGTTTGGTTTATTAGAGAATGTGTTTGGACTGGGGACTTTTCTGACCAGGGAGGTCCAGCCACTCTCTTTCTCTGAAACCTATATTTAAAAATTGTTTATTCTTCTTCAGCTGACTCCAAAAATATTTCTGCACTTCAAAGCACCTCTTTATTCACCTGAGTATTTCATATGCCAATGTGTTATCATTTCCACATTTAATTGAATAATACATTATGATGATACACCAGTCCATATATACCATACAGACAAGTTTATTACTGCTTCTTTAGCTCACAATAATTTTTACAGTCCTCTAATACAGTCCTCTTATTTGAAGAACAAATATTCCTTGTGTGTGTGAAAAAAAAGAGAGTGAGTATGCAGAAACTCCTACAGGCATACAAGTCAAAACACATCGTTACACGTTTTGCCCCCATGGGATAATGGTGAGAGATCCAGAGTATGTGGCCTACTTTTCTCACAGACGCAAGATTAAAGTCTTGAGAACTTAATGCACTGAATGTTTGTTCTGTATTCCCTTATCACGCTCACATGGAGATCCTGATGTGATAGGTACAGAATGTCCTTCTTCTAGCAGCCTACAGGACTGTGACCTGGTGGGGGAGTGCTCCAATCTGTTTTTTAAATGAAGCCTAAACAAACCATTTTTTGGAAAGAATCCAATGGCTATTGGAACAAGTGAAGGGGAAAAAAAGCCATCCCCAAAACTTTCTGCAGAACATTTGGCCTCAAATAGTAATATATTTTGAAGGAGAAGAAGTTCAGATGGATGTCCTGGTCAAATTCCAGTTCAAAAAATTACTTTTTGTTGGTTTGCAGTAACCCCTATTTCTTTAGTATAATGCATCCCATAACAGTACGGGTCTGGAATATGGCTGAATGCATTTTTTCCTGTCCATGCATATTTCAAATCAAATCTGATTTCATGTTGCCTGCACCACTGGCTTTCAGTGAACTTTTAAGTGAGACTGATTTTCTCTGCACAAATATTTGGGGAATATAATTTCTCCATCTAACTTGAGTAGTCTGAGGCAGCCTATTTTCATGACTCCTGTGATCAAGATAGCTGGATGCTGAATGTTGCTTTGCTTAGATTTTGATCTCATGCAAGGCTTTGCACACTCTTGCCTTGTATTTGAAAACATAATATAGTGAAAAATTGCTCAGAGCAATTGGTGGTTTCCCAGACACTGTTGCTGGGTGGTCTTCTAAAATTGAATGAATTCATAAACTCCTTGGGCTCCAGGCACCCAACTAATAACCAGTAAACACACGTTCAAGTGAAAAGGGAGCATCACTGCTTTTCCGGTTGCTTCCTAGTTTTACATCCTTACCCAGACTGAGATATGCACAAGCTGTTCTGGTTTAATCTTTTTCTCCCTTGGAAACTGGACAAGGCATTTAAAAATATCATCAAGATTAGATAAATTACTTGAGCAGAAAATCACCATACTTAAAGAACACCAATCTGCACCTCCTCATTCTTCTGGCAGCTATGTATGTGACAATGGTTATGTTAAAAAACAAATACATGTATTTATATGATTAAATGTTCACTCAAATGCTCACACTCATTGACACCAGAAAAGCTAAAATCCTATGTTCATAGAAACGAAACAAAATATAATTTTTTTTAAAAAGCTGTTGTATCCAAATACAGACTCTTCTAAAACTTGGTCAATTTAATCAGAATTTAATTAAGAATTAGTTAATTATTTCCTTTAATATATAATATTACTTTAGGACATCTTTCAAATAAAACCTAAAATTTTCCCTTTTTTTGGTTTTAGTAAAAATGCAAGGTTTTAGTAAATTTACAAGGCTTGAGTGAGCACAGGCTGAACCTGCAGCAAACTGTCAGATAAAATGTGTTAGCTCTTGCAAACAGAATAGTAAATATGCATGCAATAATACTTTGTTTGAATGTGATATAGTGGAATAAAAAAGCAGAGTAAATATGCTTTTTTTCTGATTTGTTTTTTTTTTTTCCTTAGCTTCCTAGCTGCTAGGAGGCTAGCAAGATATTGCTTCATTTACACTGCCAAAATTCCTCTGGAAAAGGAGGAAAGTTCTAGCTTTCCAGTATGTTATCAAGCTTCCTTATCTCCTGACAAGCTGAAAATCATCATCCTTTCTTCCCTTGGTACTCCCTACCTTATTCAGAATATTTTTTCACATACAAAATACAGCTTCCTATCTTTCTCTAAACCGAGGTCCACACCTCTGCTGTAATGACTATGTCAGCTCACCTGCTGAGCAGGGACTGGTCCAGGCATGGCAGTGAGGGCAGTTAGTGAGGGCAGCATATGAAGGTCCCTCTTTTAATCCTGCCCCACAAGAGAGGCCCACCAAGACCTCCCTGCTTTGTGAGAAAAACTCCAAACTTCATTTCTGATGTCAGACCAGCAAATTCTCAGCAGTGTCACAGAGACAGTTACCTCACCTTGAATTAATCTGTGATTGCGTAATTAAAGGCTATCATAATGGACACACACCAAAGAGACCAGATTAGGTTTGCACTGGCAGATTTAGTATTCACATTAAATTATTGACATTTCAGTATAAATAACAGTCCTTTAACTTTGATTCCATGTATGATTTCATAAACTTTTTAAAAACTAAATTTGGGAAAAATTAAGATCGAACCATCACATTATGCGGGATCTTCTCTACCCCTATATAAATTATTAGGAGTGCTACTAATGGTGAGAAAAGATTCCAAAGAAACTTGTCAAAATATTTGATGGAGATGTTTCTTTTTTGCTGTTTTCACGTGGGACCTCCATATGTGTCTGTCTGAAGCTCATCCTCCAGCTAGGCTGGGAAACTTGGGAAACTGCTTTCATTGCCCATTGCCTGCCCTGCTGCTGGGGGCCCGTTAAGTGAGCTAATGCCATGTTGTGACCCTAAACATGGAGACATTCTCCTGTAGGCCCAGTTTCCAATCCTCCTAGTAAAATGTGGCAGAATGAGACTATTCTAAATAAAAGCTTGACAGAATTGTTTTTTGCATAGGCAAGAATAATTTTCCCCCACCCTCATTCCTGAAAATGGGTCAGGAAGAGTTTTGGAAACTCTTGAGCCTGAGGCTAATCCATGGCAAGGTAAATTTTGGCCCTACCAGCTTCAAAGCTGGCATTTGAAAACAATGTCTCTGTAACAGCAGGTGTTCTGTGAATGGATTGAATGAAAAGTTTCATTATGATCAGGGACCAGTCAAGGGCAATGTCAACAAAAATAAACATGGATAATTTCTCTGGTGACCAGAGAATGAGCTCCACTGGTGCAAAAGCTTTACTGGTGAGACAGACCTTCTCAAGCAGTCCCTCTGAAGACAGATGGACCATGCAGGCATTGTTGTCACCATCTCCTTGCACACTGCAACCAGTATTCTCTTGAACAAATCATTTACCTATCACAGATGCTATTCAAGTAATTAATGTTATGGGACAAGTTCTCAGATACCTTAATACAGCACTATCTTAAATTAACGAACACAGACCATCTTAAGTCTTAATCTCATACTTATTTTCTTTCTTACATCAATATGGTTTTGAATTTTTTAAAAATATGCTGATTTGTTTTATGTATTAGACAGAAGGGAAATGAGCTGCTGCCTCAGCAACTCCCTAGTGAAGCACAGGTACTGATAAGACTTCAGGGTCTCCTGGCTGTCCTGCCTCTCATCCCATTGACACTTGGGAGTTACCTGTGTTATACAGATCAGCCCATGTAGTTGTTATGTAACCTTAGGTGTTCAAAATGATATCAGTTGGCTAAGTTTAGCACTAGATAATTTTAAAAATAAGCAATACTTCTAAGATTGTAATGATAATGGGAAGATAGTGATAGGCAGCAAAGTCCCACTATGTGATCCACACAGATGTATCAAAATCTTGGAGCTTGCAGTGCATCTTCATATGATGCTTTATTTTTATGCTTGTTTGCATCTGATGTTTAATTCTAGTAGGTTTAGAACAAAGACTTGTCTTCTATTTTTGGTGCTGGTTTTAGTCACAGAAGTTGAAAACTCAAAAATTTAATCAGCAAAAATAAAGAAGAGACGAAGACATAATTCTTTTGTATGTGTACAACTAAACTATATATATATATATATATGAAATATACAATTACCAAGAATTAAAATATTGCTTTGCTATCTAATTAAAAAAAATATACCCTCTTCCCACCATGCAGAAGGAGAGCAACTGAAATAAAAGTTACTGGGAGTCTAAGACCAGGAAGGTTGTGAGAAAAACTCACTCAAGTCCCTGCACAACACAGGAATCCTGCCATAAAGGGTGATTTTGTTTTAATCTGTTTTAGAAAGACATCCCGCCTTGTTTGAAAGCCTCACAACACAAGCTGTTTTAATACTTGATTGCATGCACTGGTAAAGCATGCACAGTGCTTTATTTCTGAACGTATTCCTTCTTTTTTTGCTTTAAAATAAGAGATTTAAAAAGAGAATGATTCACCTGTGCATCTCATCAGGCTTGTTTTACATCGTTCACTTGTATTCTTTCCTGTAACTGCTTCTGTTTGCTCACCAGCTCAGAAATGAACTGCAGCCTTAGACGAGTCCCACACACAGAGACAATACTCTTATCTTTCCACTTTAAGCTGTATTAAATGAATGATAATGTCTTTCTACAGGATGAAGGCACAAGCAGAACCATCTCACTGGGAAGAAAGTGATTTCAAACAGAGCTGTCAGCATATTCTGTACTATTCATGTTCCTCCAACATGCCCATCACTGTGTACATGAGCACCTTTCAGAGCAAAACCAGCAGCAACATATAAAAATTCCCTTCCCATCTCCTCGGCCATGGAGTATGCATGCAGTAAATGATGCGGGATTAGAAGTTACCTCCTGGGACATAGGGACAAAGAAGAAAACATGGAGTGGAGATTTGAAAGAGAAAGAATTTTCCAAGAAGCTAAGCTGCTTCAAGAGTAAATCCCTGTGTGTTGGTGTAGCTGCCTGTTTCCCACACACACAGGGTTGTTACTGATAAACAGCAGGGTTGTAGGTAGGCAGTGCACTCATTTTGCTGGTCAAGGAGCAGAGGTTTAAGTGGAAGATGCTTCCTTTGGAGCCCTGACTGACAGACCAGCTGATGCCACAAAGTACTCCAAGTACTGAAGTTACACAGACCTCCAAGTGGCCAGGAGGTCTGGCTTTGTTTTGGAACTGGTTGTCATCCCTTAGTCTCACAGATTGCAGAACAGTCTTGCGGCTGACCCTGTAAGGAAATTACTCTTCCTTAGCTCCCTACAAGCTCCAAAAGCTTCTAGAATGTCAACATACAAGCCTTGCCAAGTGAAGACACCAGTGCTCCCACTTATAAATTAAAGAGAAAACTGAGATATTGACTGATTTGCCTTGCACTTTTGGCATAAAATTAGTTCTATAAATCAGAGCTCTCTTATGATCTTGTCCAACTACTCAAATGCCTGTCTTTGATTTTCAAACTTCCAATAACTTTTTAAATTGACAGTTACAATGAAAATTGCTCACTTACTTCTTAGTGCAACTGTATTGCAGCTGTTGTAAAGCTTTTCCATAGTGGAAAGGTAGCATTTTATACACACTTTGGATGTAAATAACTACAAAACGTGGAACAAGACTAAATCAATTTTGCAGCAATTCCTCAGCCTATAGGAGTTAATTAACAGTATGTTTCTTCTGTAACTAAGTCAAATTGAGAGGTTCCTATGGTTTTTTTAATCATTACAGCAACCTGGTTCACACCATGGATCCACAAAGACCTGGAATGGCACAAATGAGGGAAGAAGCACAGAGGTGAGAGGGAGTAGCCAGAAGGTGGGAAGGCAAGAAATTGTTATGCTGGCTTTGTCACCTGAATCCTAAAACTTTTAGAAACTTCGCGACTTCCGGAAAAAAACATGTGGAATCTCCAGCCCTGATACCTGTAAAATTAAGACTGTATGTCTGTTTAATGGTCTGTATTCCAGTTCAGTCACAAGCTATTGAATGGAAATTACTGAAAGAGATTGTGAGCCCCTGTCAGGAGATCAGACTGCCTTTGTGGCTCCTGTCCCTCAAATCTATGAACTCTCATTAGAGCTTCTCAAGTCTGAATTCATCCAGTCAGTATTTATTAGTAAGAACAGAGGAAGGACAACGCTTTTGATACTCATACAAATTGCATTGTTTATTATATCTCTGTGTTCAATGGGGGTCAGGGGCCTATAGCAGAATAGCTATGCAACATCAGCTGTTTGACCTAAGGTCTGTTCAGTCAAGCGTTTTACCTCTTATCTGTCATTGGGGCTGTCAGTAATAACAACAGCTGCTTAATATTATCCAGATCTTCACTAATAATGTAAGATACTTTTCTGCTGAATGTGGTTTTAATTAAGGCTCTGTTCACAACTTTTCATGAGCATTCAAAAGTGATGATGCAGTAAATGCTACCGTGACAGAGACGAACTTTTTATTAAATGAGCATTGAGCCTGTATGCATTCATGACTGTAGATTAACTGATGTGGATGCCACAGGAAAGATGGAATAGATTAACAACTGCAGTAACATAAAAGGTGTAAAATATGCAGGAGCTGATACCAGTGAGGTTATATGTTGGGAGGAAGTGAGTCATTGAAGTGGTGGCAAATTGTAATCAATTGCAGAGCATTCTACTGATTGACTAGATTTCCATGTGATTGAGAAGTACCAAAAGCACTGTGACTGAGCAGTACTGCAGCATTGCTTCCACTTAAAGCCTGTAGCATTTATTCCTGCAGCATTTGTTTCACATGGAAAAATAAACAGTCACATTTTTCAGGAATGTCACAGGAAACAAATGAAGCCTAGAATATCCACTTCAGCATAGGAACATCTCTCATTTATCTGTGCGTGTGCCAAATAGATAATTCTTCACAAGACAGTAGTTACTGAGTTATTACCACTCATCTTCACAAGGGGAATTTGAATTCCAAACTCTCTTAGCAAGCCAATGCTGTTACACTGACAATCCTCCCCAGATGCCCTAAGTAATTCCTTAGCAACTGCAAAAAAAGTTGAGGAAGTTGTTATATATGTGGAATTAAATTATAAGTACGAATCACTTTCATCTGGAGCAGATGTCACATGTACTTAGCTTGGCTTCTACTCAGGCATGGAAGGCATGATATTTACGTATCATTATATATGGGCTGGGATTTGGTACTGGGCAAACTTTTGTGTTACAGACATTCAGAAGTACAATCATCACATTATAAAAGTCTCTCCTCATATTCTGCCAATAAACATTTTAGTTACCCTAGCAACAATTTTTAGATGGGCTGTAAATATACTTGCATGCCCTTAGCCACTTTTCACTTAGTTTATGTATTGCACACATGCAGGGAACAGCAACGCAGGTCCCACAGCATTCATACCTTTGGTATCTAGTAAGGTGGGAACTCACTGCCTGAGGACTTTTGTCAGGGTTCTGGCACAGTCTTTTGATTTTTTATAGACAGTTTCCAAATGTAATGGTTCTTTAGGAAATGAATTATCTTTGAGAATTTACCCCATTATGAACTTGGTTGAAATATGTAACATCTTGAAAAGTTGCTTTGACAAGGTGTGGGTCTGCAGAAACCCAAGCAGTCACACAAATAGCAACAATCCCATAGCAGTGTTTCTATAGGAACCTGGGCCATATATCAACTGAAGCAGAGCGACTGATTCATAAAAATGTCAGAGCACAGGTGATGGAACTTTGTGCTCATCCCCCTTGTGATAAAGTCCTACCCATAGGAAGACATTGCCCAAACAAGTAGCCTGTTGTCTTGAACAGGTCTCCAATTCCTGAGGTTTAATACCTGAATGATTTACAAATAGCTTTCATTAACAAAGCATTAAATATTGCCTAAAGAAGCAGGTTTCTCTGTGAGCAGTGGATCTAACAGCAATGCTGTCTTCCCACAGCATTGGGTCAGTGTCCCACCTTTAGATTCTCTGGCATTTCATAAAGGGTCAGATACTCACTGATGCTTTTCCCTCTATACGGGCAATAATATTATTTTTCTCATCAAGCGTCTAGCTACTTTCCTACAGCTTGTAGGAACTTTATGTTTCTAAGTCAAATCCCAGAAGTCAAAATGTGTACACGTACACAGACAACAAAGCCATATGTATCTCATTTTCACAAGAATTCAGGTTAACAATTAATCTACATTATGCCCTTTCATACTGGCCACACAAATATGTTAATTCAACCAAATAAATCCTAAGCGATTGTTCACAGAGAAGAACGTTTTCCTTCTGTAACGGAAGGCATGTAAGAAGTGTAAAAAGTTTCTGAAATAGTTTCCCCAAATAGTTCCAGAGTAATCTTTTCTCATAATGGCCATTCTTGATTTACAGACAATAAAGAGGACAGGTTCACAGTAAAAGAGATTATTCCTGCTCTGAATCTTCAGAGAATTCAATGGGATCTTTATAGGATGTATTTTAGGCAGGTGAAGGTGAACCACTTACTGTGTAAATGATCCTTGCTGAGCTTAATCATGAAAAGAACTGACTAGCAAGCCGATGCAAAAGACTGGGATACCTGAAAGTGTTCCTCTGCTATTTCCAAAGCAGCAGCTTGAGTCCCTTCTTTGGGAATTTAAGTGCACTCTTTGGGGAGCTGTCTTTGCTGTTTTAATGTCTCTTTGCCTATGGCTGTGAATGTTGGATCAGTGGAGTATTGCTGCTCCTACTTACTCAGAAATGAGCCCAAAATGCAAAATGTGGGTCCAGATCTGGATCTAGAATTCAAATGTTAGAGAGCTGTTGGAGAATGGCTATGTGAGCATGGCTGTGGCTCCATGGGGGGGCTGCGCGGGTCGGCCCTGGCATGCGTGAGCCAGACCAGGCCGCAGTGGAAAATTCTGAGTTATGCTAACAAGGAAGAAATGAAGGTTGCGCTGACCTTGCACAGCTCAAGATAAACAACTTTGAAGAAGCACACCGTGGGAGAACAGGAGAGAACCCGGACCCAAGCACGTAGCAGTAATCGCAAGTAGGAGGANNACAAGTAGGCATAATTATCTGTAACAGTAGGCATAATTATTCTGTAACAGTATAGATGTGTGAGCATATTGTAATAAAATCGAAGCTTGCTTTATCACTCATATTGAGTCGACTGCTCGCTTCCCTTGCTCGTTGCAGAGAGCCTCAGGAAGTTTGGATCTAGGGTTTTGATCTCAATGCTACAAATAGAGGCACAACTCAAAGGAGCCATCCTCTTCTTTGCCCATGATTTCATAGAGGTGGAAGGGTTTACATTTTTACAGAGAAACATCTAAAGCTTTCATCAGACCAGTCTGACCCTTGCAGGCAGCCTGGTGCATTTGCCTGTCCCTATGTGCTCCAGCTCCATGCCCAGGGCAGAGGAAATAGGAAAAGAGGATAAAGGAGCCAGGATGCAGATGTGCTTTTTTTTTTCAAAAATCCCTACAGTAGTTTGCAGAACACAACAAGTGCAAGAAGGTAACAGGAAAAATAGTATTTTTCCCAAACACCATGATAGTCATAATTACAATCATATAAATCAATATGATGAAAGAAAAATCACATATTTTCAGGTGTCCATGGTAAACCTACTAACTGTAAATTAGAGACAGAGTTAGATATGTGGAAAAGTTCTATGATTTGGGCCACAGCTGCAAGAAAAGCTGTAGAAAAAGGCTGTGACTTTGTTTTCATCACAGCATTTTATTATATTTCTTATTATTGCTTTATCAAAAGAAAGTTGGAGTAGCAACATTCTCTTTTACAACAGCTCTATTAATAATTTTTGGTGGGGGAATTGCACTAAATGTTTTGAATTATTACCTTTAATTACTATTAACTGAATTAGCTATGTCAGATAAAAAAGATTCCTATATTAAAATGAATGCCTTTGAAAAATACATCAAGCACATTGCTGTGATTTGTCCTGACAGTAGATTCCAACATTAATCCTTCCCCAGCATTGCAATAGAGAATCGAGGTCTTGCCAGAATTTCAATTGCAGTCATTGCACAGAGGTAAAGGATTAATCTTTTGTGGAAAATCAACAGTACCACATCTGTTGTATTTTGTTTCATAACAACAATTTGTATCTTACTGATCTTTTGAGACTTACCCTTTCATACCAGATAACTCGTTATTATATTTTTCATTAATAAGCATTATTAGTGATAGGTAATGATTCATGAACAAATAAAGTAGTCATGGATTTTTATTGTTTACCCAATTTTATAGCCAGTACTCTATTTGCCAATAGGTTTCAGTACTATGGCCTTAATAGTGATGGGATATTTTACACGAATGGTTAGCATGCAAACGTCATGTACCTTCTTTACAGTTTCAAGCTATAGAGAGATATCCTGCAGAAAGATAAATGAGATTAGTTTTCTCCAGCCATACTGGTACATGCTTAGAGATAACTGTTGGTCATCTCACACACACAACTTGCAAGAGCCTTCATACAGCTTGGTAGAAGTTCCCAAACAGATGTACAACAGGCTGCTGTTCTGGCCCTGTGTGTTGCCTGTGCTCTGTGCCTAGCTCTTCCAACCAGGACAAAAGTTTTGATTTACATAGCATGACCTACAATCTGCTTCCCATTTTTGTGGCAACATCTCCAGCTGGGAGAAATCCCTCCAAACCCAAGGTACAAGCCTCTCAGCTCTGCAGTACCTGCAGGCCATTTTAACTAAACTAATTTGAACACAACAATTTTGTTTTGTTTTGCTTTGCTTTATAGAATATGCCAGTGATAAATTGGTTTCAGACTAATTTTCTGCTCAATCTAAATTGTCACTGTGGGCTGGCAGACTGTGAACTCCAGAAATCTGCCCAAGCAGATTTCCTGCTAGGATGCAGGCAGCCGAGCAAGACATGCAAGAGTAGGCAAATGACCAGAAAGATCCCACTTGCTCCTTTTTTCCCCACTGCCAATGCCCTGGGGCCAGCAGAGCTCCCCAGCCCAGCAGCCCTGAGCTGCTGCCTGCAGCCTGCCCACCCAGAGGCACCCTCAGGACTGCATGGGCTCTTGGTGGGTTTGGGGATGGTCTGCTGTCCTGTCAAAAAGAGATGGTGCTGGCAGCCCCTGCGAGGTGTTACAGCAAGGCATGAACACTTAGAGCAGAACGTTAAAATGGGGCTTTTAGCATCCGCAGCCAAAGGCTATGGGCTGGTGTGTTAGCATCTGAGACCTTACATGCCGTAGTTTCTGTCAAAAGCAGTCCTCAGCACCTTCCATTTTTAAAGACAAGTACACATTTATTCTAAGCAAAGATCATCTGGAATTGTTTAAAACCTGAGTTTTATTTTGCCTGTCTTTTGCTAAGAAAACGTAGATACCACATCATTTATACAGAGCAAAAGTGAACACATTTTCACAGCTGTAGGTTCAAGGGCATGGCACACACAACTGGATGTAATTCTGCTCTCTTACATTATTAAGCACTCATGCCAGATCAGGAGCATTAACATTTTTGAATTCAGGCTATGGAAAGCTGAATGATATGGCCAATGTTTTCAGGCTTCTCTGTCTAACTATGATAATCTAAAGTCATCCTTATGGAAAAGAAGACAATCAAGATCCTGATACATAATTGTGCTCCATAAATGACCCCTTAAACCTCCACAGGTGAATCTTTTTTTTTCAGGCAGCATTTGCTTCTACAGCTCATGTGTATTCTGTTTAGCTTTATCAAGCGGTTTTATAAATTTGGGACTTTTTTTAATTACAAAGGGACACTCTATTAGAGAGCGTTTAGAGACTTAGAAGAAGAGTGATATTTACTGATAAGGGGGGCATTCCAACTCCTTTTGCAGATATTTCATGAGCTTCTGGAGAGAAACGAGCCATTCACTTTGGTGCCTAGATAGGGATTGACAGCCTCACTTCAGAGCCACTCCATTCAGAATACTGCCCAAATTTTTTGTATATGCCGTATCTGGATTTTGAGCAGGGCACATTACAAGGGATGGATTCTTGGCAACAAAGTCTGGAAAGTTTCTTTCAAAACCACTTTTTACCCCGGAGTCCTAACTTGAGCATCATATAATATCCAGATATTTTACAAACCTAATTAATCTTACTAATTAGTAAACTGTTCCAGAAACCTATATTTATTTCATGTACTGAAATAAGTAGAATTTGGTCATAGTCATAGTGAATGTAAGAAATTGCTTATAAGAACAGTAGTGAATGATCAGGCCTAGTATCTAATAACAGATCTACCAATCAGTAATTGCATGATAGCTGACATGAGTAAAACAGGATATTATAAATCCACATTTGCTATAAATAGCAATGCCTCCATTGGAGTGTTCTTTTTTGCCTTTTTGCTGGTATAATTATTCATGCTGACTACTAAATTTGGATATTTTTATTTGAATAAATGATTCATGAGTACAATTTGTCATTGTTTAATTACCCTGGGAGAATAACAGTCAAGATAATTGAGTAACATTCAGCTAAGAATGTATTGGTTTGTTTTTATTCCTGCTCCTAATTCCATCAATTGTAAATCCATCTTTTTCTTTGATTTGCTGATCTGTCTTAGAAATAATCCAGAAAAAAAAAGTAGAAAGAATCAAATACCCTTGATAGAAGTAAGGCAAAAAAATGACATCTTTTTTCTACTTGTGACCTATAAATATCTTATGGTAGGAAGCATTTAAAATCAAACAACACATATTGTAATTAGAGTACAATTCATGGGAAGGAACATACTCAGCTTTATGTTTCCAGAACTACACATAAGTCATGCAATAATAGCCAAACAAATGTATTATTTTATCAGATAAGAGTCACTAAAGTAAACTGAAATGCTTGCTTTGAAATATATAATGTTGTTTTATAAATATGGTTTTTTACATATTTTAAAGGCAATGGGATATTTGAGTGGATTTAAGTAGTTCCACTAAAACAATTCAACTACCAAGTCTGAGCACAGGCATGTCTGAGAGGAAATGAAACTATTCTGTATTTTATTGCAGTAGTTAAAATGGATGTTTTATATTTACAGCTTTCTCTTGAATGTACATTAAAATGATACTGCACAGAACCAGGTAAAACAGACACCTTAGTCTTTGGCTCTTTTGGTTTCCAGGACAGCTAAAAAGAGAAAAAAAAAAAAAAGAAAGAATTCTAGTTAGTTGTAACAAAAGCCTCAAAGCGTATACAGAATCCAAGTTAATGATATCCTGTAATCATATAATGAGAGGACACGGACAGCTGTTCTCAGGGCCCTAGTGAACCATGCCCATTTACTGCTTAGCAGAACTTATACTGGTGGGCACAGACAAGTCCTGACACTAGTTCAAATAGTTCTGGTGGTATTAAATAACAGGGATCTGTTATCATGTGGCTACCTGTCTGTAGAATTCCTATTTGTCTTCATTATGCTACTGCTTTTCTCAGGGATGAAAGCGCGAAAGGCTTGTCATCATTGATACTACACCTGCTGCTTTAACTCTTTGCACTTCTTTGATAGATGAACAGATTCCTCAGGGTCAGATTGCAGAGAGAAGCTCAGCAGAGCTGCTCCAGGCACAGCCATAGCTCTGCTGTCTTCCATAATGTTCAGCATGGCAACAATGACTCCAGCCAAAACACACAGAAGGATTTCTTCTTGATTTATGACCATAGTCACTGTTTATTGTAGGTGGGGGTGTGGAAATATGATCCCATGCAAATAACAGTACAGGCAAAGATGCTCAGTTTCAAGCAAATGCATATACTAAGACAATTGGTGGTAATAGTGATGCCAGATAGCTATGGGGAAATCCAACATGCTTTATTTATGTATCTGGCTTCTGCACTTCCTTGATGATTTTTCAGGTGCTTGGGCCTTGCAATTTGAACATGGAACTTCCAGTAAAAAAAAAAAAAAAAAAAAGACAGAAAGAAAAAAAGAAAGAAAAAGAGGTAGCCAATAGATACATGAATCCATTGGCAGTGCAGTTTGCCTATCTCTCTCCTTGCAGGCAGTAGTAAGACAGAAGTAACAGCACTGATTCTTTGCATAACAGTAATAAACTAAAGCATGCATCTGTCTGCATGACATCAAGCTGAAAGGCGTTATTTCTGACTGGTTTTCAGTTGCTGAAAACTCGGCATGTAAAATACTACTAAGCCTAAAGTGATTTTGCTAGAGATGTGTGACTCCAGATATTCAGGGATGAATGAGATATTCAAGGATGAAGGATGGAAACCTGAGCACTGAAAACTTTTTTATCGCACGTTTTAGAGTGACCAAACTAATCCCTGTAAAACATTAAACTTTACAACTTTTCTTTAAAAAAAACAAGTGTGACTTTAAATTAATGGGCTTTCCACATACTTTTCTTGCACGGGCTTTTCTCAAGATTAATTATGCTACATTTGTGGTTGTAAATTTTCAGCTTGGTCTTCTGTACATGCACAACATTTCATGTGCCAGAGAAGGTAAAAATTGGGTGTCTAAGCAACAGAGATCACTGAAAATGAGTTCAGCTGCAGCTTTGCTCTCTGGTATCTGAATTAACATTTCCCTCAACTTTGCCATTTCCCAAACTGGCTGAACGAAATGAGCAATACCTGTATTAACATCCTTGGGGTAATGGTTAGTTTTAAACCAGAAAAGTTAAGAATCAAGTAATTATGCCTTAAATGAAATCTGTACAACTACACATTCCAAACTTTCTGTTAATCTGTTGGTTTTATTTTTCACTATGAGAAGTTCAATATTTTAAATATGCTCAAGTGACACTGAGTGCTATAAAAGCAACTTAAATACAGAGATTAAAAAATTCTTTTTCTGAGTTTATTTGTCTTCATTTCAATTTTCTTGAGAACTATCTCTTAAATAGTCAGTATTTCCATTTGTAAATTGCTTGTTGAACAAATTTTTGGTTTTTTCTGATTAGACAGAGAAAGCGAACAAAGTAAGTTTTCAAGGAGGCATTAGTCTTCTGTGGCTAAAAAGTCCATTTCTGGAAGAATTTTGAAAAGATTCCCTACCACCATTTGGACTTCATGGTAAAGAAGCAGTTATGCTACTGACCAGCATGTTATCTTACTGCATCTTTCACAATGTAACAAGTTGTGCTCGGAAGAAACTGGTGTCTTCTGCTTTTGCTAATAGGCCCACCTGAGGTTCCTCTTCAGTTCATAATTCAGGCAGCAAGTATACCTGGGAAGCTTTTCTAAGATGTCTGTGTTTTGCAATACATGCTCAAACAGGGACTTGAATTTGAGGCACTGAGCTATGAACTTGAGGGTATGTTCAATTTTTTTAATTGGCGTGAACCCCGGATATTCCCTGTTTACAGACTATTGTAGACTCATTTGTTTTGTTTCCTTTGAGGATATAGTCCAGTTTAGATAGGGGAAAGAACACAGAATACCCAGTAGAAATGCAAGTGCAAATCAGAGAGGAGATTTTTTGCCTTCTATTTTAATGGCTACAGGATTCATATTTTAACTCAGACACCTATTGCTAACTTAGATTTTTTATTTCCCATGCTGCCATGGGGAAAGAGACTGCTTTGCACTAAGATACCACTGCAAGATGTGCCAGCAAAGGAAATCCTGCTTGATTTCCCCAGATTATTCAAAGAAGTCTGTTTTTCTCCTCTGTGGTCACACAGCATATTATTGCTTGTTTGAACCTGTTGTTTGAGTCCAACTGACTGAAGAGATTTCACTTTTATGAGCATTGGTCGGTGAAACTACAAGTTAGTCTTAGCGTACCAGGATCTTCTCAGGCATAGAGGTGAGGCTGACAGGTCGGTAGTTCCCAGGGTCCTCCTTTCTACCCTTTTTAAAAATGGNNCTTCCAGTCTGCAGGGACTTCACCTGACTGCCATGACTTCTCAAATATCATGGAAAGTGGCTTTGGAACTTCATCAGCCAGATCTTTCAGGACTTTGGGATTTATCTCATCAGGTCCCATGGACGTGTATATCTTCAGGTTCCTCAGATGATCACAAACCATGTCTTCAGTTACAGTGTGAGGGACTTTGTCACCTGGGTCCTCAACTTGTGGGCCATCAACACGAGAGCTAGGAGGAAAGGGGTTGGTAGTGAAGACGGAGGCAAAGAAGTTATTGAGAACTTCTGCCTTCTCCTCATCAGTTGATACAAGTTCCCCACTGCTGCTCATTAGGGGGGGTACATTTTCTTTAACCTTCCTTTTCTGGTTAATATACCTGTAGAAGCCTTTCTTGTTCTTCTTTTCTTCTTACATCCCTTGACAAGTTCAGTCCTAGCTGTGCCTTGGCCTCCCTGACTTCATCCCTACAGAGCTGGGCAACATCCCTATACTCTTCCCAGGATGCCAGTCCCTTCTTCCATTTCCTGTGTAGCCCCATCTTGCCCTTCAATTTGACTAGCAGGACCCAGCTCAACCATGGTGGCCTCTTGCCTTCCTTGCACAATTTCCTACAGGTAAGGATTGAGATCTTTTGTGCTCTATAGAGAGCATCCTTAAAGATCTGCCAGCTTTGTTCTGCTCCCTTGTCACTAAGGGCACTTTCCCACGGGGTCCTGTTTACTAACTCCTTGAAGAACTGGGAGTTTGCTTTCTTATAATTTTCTTTAAAAAAACTAATTTCAGAGTTAATTTTAAATTATTTAAATATTTTAATGAGTCAGTATTAGCATCACTTAAGTACAGTCCCTTTCATTATTACTTGTGAGAACTAATTTTTACACCCTGTGTCTATAGAAAACATTGATTAGAAGTTTCCAACTATTCAATCTTATTTAAAAAGTTATAGTGATATTAACTCTTATTTTTAATGTAAGAAGAGCAAAACCTGTTATTACTAAATAAATATGCTGCTATCAGAATCCGGAAATGTTGTGCCCAGTAGGCTTTTTTTTTTTTAAAACCTAGCTAGCTTTATTCAAAACTTTTGAGTTCCCTGCTCCAAAGCAAGGGCCAGGCCAGACCACTGCTTCTTGCTGGGCCAGTGCTCTTCTTTCCTAGGTGGTATTGTCTTTTCATCACCAAACAGCTGGACAATACTGATCCAAGGACTGAAATTAAAAATGAAATTAATTAATAAAGTTGACATAGGGCTAGCTGCCAGGCAGTTTAATATGTCTACTTTGGAAACCGTGTGGCATACTGTCAATGCAGCCGTCATGAGCGATCCTAATCACCTTCTCTTTATTGTCTGAACCCATCTGGTAACAGGCATTTTAGAGCCGAACCTCTCATTTGCAGGACAACAAAATGTTGCACTCTCTGCAGAGAGAAAGCAATCAGTCAGAAGTTGTGATACACTGTGCTATTGCGAACAGAGCTTCGCTGAGGTAGAACACAGAGAAGGGATGCTCTGAGGCCACATGCAGGGCTCCTGTGTGGCTTTTCTGTCCAGGGGAAGCAGGGAAGTTCCATATGCACTGAGCTGATTAGTGGGGTCCTGAGGGCGAGTTATGCCACAGTCAGACCTTCCACTGCCCAGAGGAGCCCTGCCACAGCAGAGCAGTGTGCCTTGCATACCTTACAATGGCTTGTACTCTGCGCTTCTATGTGCAGGACTTTCTTGCACAAGTCCACAGCGATTACTTAGATATTTATTCAGCACTTGGCATATAGAACATTAAAGGGGTTTTGAAAATCTCTCAGTTTTTCAACTTCTGAAGGATTATTAACTTCAAAGTCTGAAGAAATGTCGGCCTTGTATGTTTGGAAATGCCAGCAGCCTTTGCATATCCCCACCACAGTACCAAGCAACCCCCAGCAGAGAGGAACGATTACTGCCTCTGTGGCATAAGGATGGCTTTTGATCTCAAAACATATTGGAAATTACTTAAAGGTAAGCCATCTGCTAGCTGAGGAACAAAAATAGATTACATCACATCCTGCTAGAAAGGTTGTGTTAAATCCTGTGTATCAAGGCTTTTAATAATTCTAAATTAAGTCTAGATAGGATTAGGTACACGTTTTCCTTAGACTTCTTTCACCTACTATTCATAAACAACTTTTTTTTGTGTGGAGATATGTAAAATTCAGGTATGTTCTACTATGAATGAAAGGAGTTCTTTCAAGAATGAAACATTTCTTCAGGTCACTATTGCTCTCCAAAACCACTTACAGGAGGAGAGCAAGTCAGTGGGTGGGGAGGGGAAGCAATTCCACCACTGTATTTTTTGTTCATATAGTAGTATTAACTGCAAGTGTTGGATTGTTTTCTTAGGGTATTGCAACTACTTTTATATGAATGCAATTGATCCTTAAAAGATTATTCAAGAAACTTTTTTTAAAAATTAGTTGTCCACCTAAGAAAGGTGGTTCAGACCAGTTCTGTTTACACTTAGAAGAAACTTTGGCTAGTATTCCTTGTGATTAGGAGAACATAAATCTTAGTATTTTGGCCTTGACACTGTCCAGGAAAAGATGCTCATAAGACAATCCTACCACGCTTCTTTCACTGGTACATCCTTTTTGTTCCTGGCCACCTGTGAATCACAGACTACAATAGGTGGAACTTACATCCAAGCCTTTGGGTTTAATAGCTCTTAATGGACATTCTTTTTCATTAATTTATGCAATAATTTTGTAAACTTGTTTATAGTTTTGGCTTCTGCAACATAATTTGGCAATGAGTTTCACAATTCAGGTCTATGTTATGTGGTTACTACTTCCTTTTGTTAAAAACTTTTGAGCTCATAATTTTGTAAGGGATTACTTAATTACTGTTGACTTCCTTAACCTCTTAACCTTTTTTTCTTCCTTTATGGATTAGCTTCCTTTATATTCTATTGCCATTTACTTTCTCTATGACATAATCAAAATCATATGATAAAATTTCACGTTTTTCTTCTTCCTTCCTGCTCTTTATGTTCATTTTACTTCAAAAAACAAATCATTCCTTGAGGAGAAAAATATATTTAATGAATTGACTTTTAACTTTATCTTTCTCCAGTATCTAGATGTCATTTGCTTTAAGTAATTGCTCAGATGACTGGATGTCATGCTGGATAAAAGAAATAGCTTTTTACCTCTTAACGTTTCAGGAGAAAAACACCCACATGGCAATATGTTTTGGATGAAATGAGTTTTGCCGACTCAGCTTCATCTTCAGCAAATATTTCAAATTTCACCAAGTCTGAGACCTCATTAAAAGAGTATGGTTAGCACTTTTTATCAGAAGGAAGACATTGCTCAGCAGATGCAGAAAAGGAATTATTTTTCTACTAATTATTTTCTACTAATGGAATTAGTTTTCTACTAAACAAGGAGAACTCTGGGCAGAGATCCTTCCAGATGAATGAAAGCATTCATTCTTTGTCTCTTATTCCTTCTGCTGCATCAGATCCACATCAGTGTGTGTCATTGAGCATGAACTGTTATAATTCAGGACAGAATATGCCCCCCTACATCTTTTAAATCAATCCCTTTGAAAGCCCTTTGTCTAGACATGCAATGAAAGTCTTTTCTAGCAACCAAAAGTTTTTAGGGCTCTGAACTGCACGTGTAACCACACCTGGGTGGAGATGCAAAAAGCTAGCATCACTCTACAGTGTGGTGGTCACACTAAGGGGTTAGGCACTAAGCTGTGGAGCAGAATGATGATGTATTTGTTTAATTTTAGGGCCCAAATGAAACAGTGGGTCTTCAATTATTATCATCTACAGTGTAACTGCTTGTGAATCTGTTACCATATATTTTCTTTTGAGATCTTGTTTTTTCAAGGAACACTTGGAACACATGGATCAGGATCCATGATGGCAGATGAAGAAAGAGGCTATCCCTTTGATCCCTCAGCTTATATACTGAGCATGTGGCAGATGACATCAAAGGAGAGAGGTGTCAAAAAACCTCCCAAATTTTCAGGAACATGAATACATTGGGCCTGGAACAGGAACAGCAGAAAGTAAGTAGAGTTGTAGACCTAATGGAAAGAAAACAAGGAGGATAATCATACTGTTAAAGACTATAATGAGGAATATTTTGCATGAGGCCAGGTTAAAGGCAAATGGAGCCAAATCTGGCTTTGTTTGGTAGTGCTGAATGCTTGGCCTTATGGGCACATAATTTAGAGATCAGCATGTTAAAGTTAGATATGTGAAAATACCAGAACAGGATAAAGAACCCTGTACCCTCTATTCAACCAGGTTTTTTTATTCAGGTCAGGTTATAATGACTGAAAGCCAGTGAAACATTGATGATGTCCATCCAGTTTTTGGTAGATGTACAGAAATCAGCTTCAGCTAAGTTTCCTAACCAAGAGGAAAAAATCAGTTAGGAACCGCAGACAAAGTAATGAACCTGTTCCCAGCTTTCATACCTGGATCTAAAAAAACAGAAAACAGAAAAGAAACCAAATGCAGGCAAACCAAACTTTAAAAAGAAAAACACAACAACCTAATTTACAAACGTGCTATATTTTCTTACTCTTCATACCTTTCGTCTCTGATTCAAATACTGTCAATATTCAGTCAGTATGAGCGGGTTTCCATTTAAACGGAAGAACATTACAAGGAAAGAAGCCCTGGGTATTGCAGGTATTCTCCTTGCTAGGGTTTTTTCTACCATTGTGGTAGCTATCGTTTTAGCATTAATGTTTTCCAGGCTTAGAATAATTTCATCAGATCTCTAGACCTTGACAATGAAAAGGTGATATAAAATCAGAAAGCAATCAATCACTATTTTCTCACACTTTCACTGGAAAACATAAGTAAGGTATGTTATTCCTTTTTTAATTAGGGATTTTCAGAAAAAAAAAAGCCTAAAACAAAACCAACAAACCCCTGATTCCACTAAACCATTTAATATGCTTTTCCAGTCAACATATTAATTTGTATGGCTTGGATTCTATCTGCAGCTGATACTCTCTTTAATCAAAAATACTGAACACAATCAAAGAAAAAATGCTGATTTATATTTTATTGCTCATGTTTTATCTTTCTCACTTGCATAAAAGACCTGTTTTCTAAAATTTTAACAGATCTGAATTTAAATATTTAAATAAACACAAACATTTTTAATGCATATTCTAAATACAAATATTTTGTATAAGTGTATAATAATGCATACAAATATATGCTTATATATAAATATGCAGATATACAAATGTCAACAATTTTTAAATATAAATCAAAGAAAAACACTACTGTTATCCACCAGCTGTGACCAGAACTGTCTCTTTAATATGCTGCTTTTAATGAGACATTATGTTAGCATCTCTTGCTCCCTGTGTTTCTCTCCCCCCCAAAAAAAGAAAAATACTATGTTAAAATCAGTAAGGGAATTATGTAAATAAAGTAACAACCCTCATGAAACAGCAATTATATATCTCAGCAGGTGTGTACATCCATCTACGATAGATGACTAACTAGCAAACTGATTGCATATTTGTTTTATGGAACATTTGGCAATTTCACTATTAGCTATGAAGGTTTAGCCAAAAGTCATTAAAGTGCTTAGAGCAGTATAGATCACAGCTGGTGCTGTTTTAGCAAACTTGTAAAACGCCAGTATGTAAGAACTACATTAAAGGACTACATCCACAGAGGTGTATGCATGGGATGTGACTAGTCACCATGCTAGGCACTTCATTCGCCCATTCAATGTCAGTGGGAAGACCCAAGTTCTGGATTCTTCTGTTTGAGGGAGATTTGGACCCTAACACCTATGCCACCGAAGTTGCCTTATCCTCTTGCCCTGACAATCTAGGAGGAGTGATACTTTTGCCTCAGGCCAGAAAACAGCACAGTGCTGTACTTATCTAATATTATGAATCTGGAACCAACACTTTTTCTGGGCCACAGGCAGAGTAGCTTGCATCTGTCCATACTCGCCCATGGAGACAGACCATGAGACTGCTTGAACTCAGGCATATCCTAAGATATTGACCTGGTTGTGGGAGGGATAGGGTTAGTTCTCCCCAGGCTCCAGCGGGGACACAGGTATCCCATGCCACGGGAGCCATGCCCCAGTACCAGAGCCGCGGGAGGAAAGGGAGGGGAGAGGGTCCAGTCGGAGAGAGCAGCTGCTGCCTGGTTCTTTGTTGCCATCTGAGGCCAAACCACAACAGATATTTAATTCTGGCCTTTGGCCTCCAGACTGATTTACCTCAATGTCCGCCCCACCTGACTGAGGATAGAGAGATTATTTTATAAACAGGACCCATCGTCATAGTTGCATGGTTTAATTTCTCTCCAGCTATTACTCCCAGCTCTTTGCATATCTTTGAGAACAAAGAGCTTTCAGTATATATTTTCTGCCTTTTCATGGTGTTTTGGAAAACTATCATTGCTGCTATTTACTCGCACTATGGTGATACACACTCACAGGGGATCTTTCCTGTCTATTTCACATTTTGTACCCTATTCCCATAACAAACAAATGTCCCTCATACATTACTCCATGAATCCAGATACTCTTGAGAATGGTGCTATATAAATACCTAGATAGATAAATCAGAAAGATATTTATTTTCTCCGAATCTAATAGGAAGGAATCTGGGGAGTGTGTGCATTCCTCAGTAGTCTCTCCTCATTTTTATAATAAAGTATCTTTTCTGCCACTCCAACAAGAGAAGATGAGGGGTATCTGGTGCCAATGAACTCTTGTACTTGCTTAGAATACTAGAGTGCTATTGTTTTTAATATTTAAAGCTGCAATGTTGCCACGTAACTGGGGAAATATTTTTTTGTGTTTAAATATTTCATGGCTGTTTGAGTCCAAGTGCAAAAATAATTTCTTTAGTATCTTAGAGGCCACCCTGACTGAAAAGTTTTTGTTAACCCTTGAATGTGCTAAAATTGCTCTGTATTGCAGGAATTTATTAAGCAAGATTTGATTCATTAAGAGACCAGGCAGGACAGGAAAGTGACTTTTTTCTTTTCACTTCTGTATAGACAGACCTATGTTAATCATTTTAATATGACTCTAATGAAGAAATTATTTCATTTTGTAGTGGAGCTCTAGTATTTTACAATGATGGTTTTAAAAAAAAATAATTTACTTATAAACCATACCATCATTGCAGACTTCCACAACTAGTCAATATTAGAAATAAAATATTCATTGTGGGTATTGGCTACTTACTGCTACTTCAGAGTTGCACATATTGGTGCTAACAGTATTGGAGAAAAGTGAGAGCCTGATTATCTCTTGTGAGGTATATTCAGGGTGACTTTAGCTCCAGACACAAAAATGCATTTGATACTGTTTCATTATCATTCCCTATTTTTGGTGCTTGAGTACACATTTTGTTCACTTTCTAGAAGGAAATTGCACACGTGACTCCCTCCAGAAAATTAACTCTGTAATTCAGAGTTAAAGTTTCTTCTGATCTCAGGCTGATAGTAGCTGGCTGAAGTTCAATATCTCTTGAAAGTATCTTTGTACACTGATGGCTGTGATGGTGAGACTAGAATAAGACAGAGGCCGGAAAAATCCATTTCTGGTACAGGTGATGAAATAAACCCATTTGAATCAGTCGCTGAATTACTGCAATTTTTTGCTTGTCTTCTTGGCCCCTAACTGCTTTTTATTCCAAATACAATAAATGCTCTCCTCATCTGGGAGACAGTTTTTGCTAGTTGCTTTGCACAGAGATCCAGAATGATAGGCTTACTGTGAAATTGGGGAAGAGGTGACATGAACAGTAACACCTTGGGAACATTTGGGAATGCAGCAGGCCACACAAACATTTCAGTGCAACAAACATAAAACCTTTGAAAGCTTGGATAAAAATCAAACTGTCGTCTTGAGCTTCTCTAAGTTGCAGAAATATTTGCTTAGACTCGTAACATTAATGAAGTATGTTGAGGAAAACCATAATTAACATGTTCAGAGATGGAAAAAAACATGTGGAGGATAATCACCCTGCTGACAAAATCATTTGTTTGCTCTTTATATTAAAAGTTAATGATGTATGCTGGCAAGCAGAATGAAGTACAGATGATGGTTTGAAAACACCCATGCCAGATGTTAGCTCAACATTTGGACTAGTTTTATTTCTATGCTCCTTTATTCACATATCACTCCCAAACATTGTTGGCAAGGTTGGCCTTGGGGCTACTGTTGCAGGATGCATGCTTCCCTGGCGCCCAACTACTGCTGTGGGCAGAGAGCAGCCTGCCACCGGCCATACATCTGCCACTGGCTGCCCAGTTAAAGCTGGAGCTTTGGCTGTCTCAGCCCATGGATTTAGGTAGACTTCAAAATTTGCAGGTGAAAAATAGATTCTCACCAATGAAGATCATTGTGGAAGGGACACAGCTGCTAGAAGACTTTAGAATGTAATGTTAGGACCTTCCTGGCACTGGGACTTACAGCCCTGAACTTGAATGTCCCCCTATGACATGGGGACACTGATGGGCATCTCACAGTGTGATTAGTGAAAAGCAATATACCAAGAAGACACACAAGGTCCAACAGGAAGCCAGAGAAGGCAAAACTTGTGTACTTTTGGCTTTAGTCTCTCCAATTTATACAGATATAATTTCACCTTTCCCTAAACATGGTGCGAATAGCTGGTTTCAGCTCACAGCCGTAGATTTAGCATACTGACCTAGAATGTGGGAAATCACATCCAATTTCCTTTTATGCCTGAAGGGATGTGAATCAAGATCTGCACAATCAAGTGACTTGGCCACAATGATAGTCTGGGGTAAATGTGTTGAAAATTGCTCTTGCTGCGGCAGTGTACATGGAGAAATTAAAAATTATTTTGACCTAAAGAGAAGGTTACTCTCATAATGACTTTATATTCCAGTGCTTACAGCGGGGAGGAAAACTTGGAGTCAGTCATGTTCCAACTAATACTGGTAGTGGAGTTAAAATACATTTAAATATGCAATGGAAGATGGAGAACTGAAATTCATGACTTTTTGTCCCAGATGAATGTCCCAGTTGATAGACCCTGAAGTCAGGCTTTGCTGTCTTTAACAATTAAGCATCACTGTGTTAACACAGCAACAATCCAGACAGATTTACAATCAGCAGCTGCCTCACGCAGCTGTGTCGCAAGCACAGGGCTTCATGGACAAACTGGCTTTGCCTTGCAGGAAAAGTGGCATCTGTCCCTGCAGAGAGCCCCACAGCCCCTGCCATGTGGAAAGGTCAGCAGAATATTGGGTACATGAACATCTGCCATAGCACAGGTTGCCTGTGGAGCATGGCAGGACCAGGCAAGCTCACTTGCTGCCCCCAACAGAGCTTGGCAGGGGTAAGACACCCCAGTGCCAGAAACCAGAAAGATTCTGCCACGGGATTTCATTGATAAAAGCAAAGCTGTAAGATGAAATGGTGAGGGAGAGTGGAAAGTGAGAGGAAGAGAGAGAACTGTTTCTGCAAAAGCTGAGAGGAGCAAGCATGGATTTGGGACAGCACTACACAACTAAATACCCAACAAAGACATGTTTAAGAACCATTCCTTTCTCTCACCTGCCTCCTGTCAATTTGGGAGCTGCACACAGGCCCCAGCAGCACTGCTGGCACAGGATTGTACACTGAGAGAGCATCCGCAGGGCCGTTGTTGCCCAGCAGATCAGCATCTCCTCGCTTCCACCAGGTTACAAAATTCCCATCTGTGCCTGGAATTTCAGATGATCCCAGAAAAGTATGAGCCAAACATGTACACCTGAGAGTAATGTTTGGCCCGTTGTGCTTTGATCCTTCAGTGAATATTGAATTTTCACTATTAAAAATACATGAAAAGGATTCAACAGCAATCAAGCATCACCTTCACCATGAAAAATAACCCTTCCCCAGTTTTGCTGCTTTCTTGAAGTCATAAATATATCAGATTATGTGCTGAATTTCTCCCTGTGAAAGAGCTGAAATTTTGCTTTCTGCTAATAATCCTCTTCACTGTAGAGACTATAGAAATCAGTATACTTTGGCTGAGGTTATCTGGAAATCCAAGTCCAAAGGCATAGTCATACTACAGAAACGGCAAGTCTTTAGTTTAATTTTTCAAGTAAAATGATAGTCTACAAAACAATGGAGTAATGGCCTGTGGTGTAAAACTGGCATGCAGTGGCAAGTTACAAACAAGCAAAAACTTAATTCAGCAGCAACAACTGACTTAAAATGATGGTGCACACAGCAGATTCTCATTCCTGATCGGCATATTTTGGTGATGGTACATCTGCATCTGCCAACATTATTTTTGATGAGTCCCATCACCACATGTGGAGTTCTTCCTGTGGAAATACTAAAGCAGGTCATTTTGTGCAGGATGCAATGAAATTTCAGGGAAATTTCAGGTTCATACTTCTTGTTCAACTTGTTTTGAAGGACCCAGTTTGTACTCTTTCTGATAAAAAAAAAATAATAAAGAAACAAAAAATAGTAAGGCCACCATGACTGCTCCATGAGAGAAGTTAAGCTGGAAATGTGGAGAGCTCAAGCAGAAAGGACAAGTAAAAAATGTAGGGTAAAAATTCATAATTACTTATCTTTTGCTATTCATAATTCATTGGAGGAGTAACCTTTCCTGATTTGAAAGTATGGATTTATTTTAGCAGTCTCTGAGAAGCAGAAACTGACAAAATTAGAAACAAGAAGAAATAGCCATGACATTTTTTCCAGAGCAGATTTTGTCAAAATACTAACAATTTCACAGGAAAATGAAAGTCCATATCTGATACTTTCATGAAATAAATGCAATCAAAATTAAACCAATTTCACAGAATCACCTAGGTTGGAAGGGATCTTTTCAGATCATTTAGTCCAACCAACAGGAAAAAAAACACCACCACCAACAAATTTAAAAAAAAACAAAAACAAACCCACACCACACAAAACAATACCAACACAACTCTAAACCATATCCCTAAGCACCATGCCAACTCGTCCCTTGAATACCTCCAGGGATGGTGTCTCAACCACCTCCCTGGACAATCCATTACAATGTTTCACAACCTTTTCAGTAAAGAAATATTTCCTAATATCTAACCTGAACCTCCCCTGGCGCAACTTGAGGCCATTATCCCTTGTCCCATCTCCTGTGACTTGGGAGATGAGATCAATCCCCGCCTCTCTACACCCCCCTTTCAGGTAGTTACAGAGCATGATAATGTCTCCCCTCAGCCTCCTCTTCCTCAGACTGAATAACCCCAGCTCCCTCAGCCTCTCCTCATAAGACTTATACTCCAGACCCCTCACCAACTTCGTTGTCCTTCTCTAGACCTGCTCCAGCACCAAAATGTCTTTTTTGTGGTGCCCAAAACTGGACATAGAACTCGAGGTGGGGCCTCACCAGTGCTGAGTACAGGGGGACCATCACCTCTCGAGTCCTACTCACCCTACCGTTACTGATCTAGGCCAGAATGCTGTTGGCCTTCTTGGCCACCTGGGCACACTGTTGGTTCATGTTCAGACAACAGGTGACTAATACCCCCAGGTCCTCCTCTGCCCGGTAGCTCCAGCCACTCTGCCCCCAGCATGTAGCGCTGCAGGGGGTTGGTGTGACCCAAGTGCAGAACCCAGCATTTGGCCTTATTGAGGCCTGCACCTGCACTTTTAAGACTTTTTCCTTGAAAAATATCCAGCCTTCCTGGACTCCTTTGCCCTTCAGGGCTGCCTCCCAAGGGAATCTGTCAAGCAGACTCTTGAAAAGACCACAGTCTGCCCTCTGGAAGTTCATGATGGCAGTCCTGCTGCATCCCTTTCTCACTCCCCTAAGAATCAAGAACTCTACTATTTCATGATCGCTGCACCTCAGGCAGCCTCCAACTGTTACATCCCCCACAAGTTCTTCTCTGTTTACAAACACCAGATACAGCAGTGTTCCTTCCCTAGTTGGCTCACTTACCAGCTGTATCAGGAAGTTATCCCTGACTCACTCCAGAAAGCCAGATTGTTCCCTCTCAGCTGTGTGGTGTGCCCAGCTGATATCTGGTAGGTTGAAGTCTCCCACCAGGACAAGTGCAGGCGATTTGTTCATATTTTTAAGAATTCTGTTCCAAGATAAATCACAAAATCATTGTCAGAGTTGGAAAGGACCTCTAGAGATCATCCAGTCCAACTCCCCTGCCAAAGTAGGGTTGCCCAGAGCACATCGCTCAGGATGGCATCCAGGCGGGGCTTGAAGATCTCCAGAGAAGGGAACTTCACACCCTCCTTGGGCAGCCTGTTTCAGGGCTCTGGCACCCTCACCAGAAAGTTCTTCCTCATATTTGAATGGAACTTCTCATGTTCCAGCTTGTGCCCGTTGCCCCTTGTCCTGTCACTGGGAACCACTGAAAAGAGTGATAAACCACTGATAAAAAAAAGTGTTGAAACTAGAATTGCACTAAGGTCGAAGTTTCACTTTGCAAAGAGCCATGTTAGAAACTATAAACTAAAGGGAAATTTAATAGTCTGCTTCTATAGAGCCAGCCCCCGAGTAATTCAATCCAAATAGACTCAGTGGTAGAGCTGGTCTGGAATTTTCTTATGACATTGTTTTGATCTGAAAATAATAGCTCCAGCTAAGCTGAAGAGTTTTGTGGGAAGTAGTCATCTGAGAAGAATTTCCAGTAAAATAAAGTTCAGAGTGCATCAGAAATTAGCCTGGCTTCTTGTCAAATTGTCTCATGTTTGCTTAAAGGATAAACTTCAGTATATGGCTTGACTTCTTCACCACACAAAAGTCCTCATCCCAGGTACTCCTGGGCTTTCAGGGCTTTACTCCTAACACTGTCCTACTATAAGGCTGCTTATGAAACACAGAAAGTCCCCCAAAACTAGACCTCCAGATCAAGTCCATTGTGACTCTGCTTTGCATCAATGAGGAGATCCAGACAAGTAGGAAAAGTGTGGATGCTTTTCCTCTGAGCCCCCATCCCAATAAAATGACCGTCAGTTTGTCCTGAGCTGGGGGTCTTTGCTGAAATACCTGTTTCATTGCTTGCTCTCTGACTTACCCCATCTCCTGAAGGGCTCTATTAAAGAACTGGGCAGTTGCTTCTACCCACTTTTCCACAAAACAACACATTTTTCATAATGACCTTTACATCAAGATTTTCTACTTTCGCGCTATATTGGAATGGAACCTCATTTGATATGCAGGATTTACAATGAAATAGAAATTCTGAGTTTAAATTAGCTTTACCTCATGGTCTTAGAGAAGAACTCAAATCCTATGGGAGGATGCCTCACCCAGAGAAGTTGCTACCTATCCCACACTCTTCTAACCCAAGAGTTCCCATCTTCCAATAGCCAGAAACTGATTTTCTTCTTTGAACTGAAAGCTATAAATATCAGACATTGCTAGCAGCCTAACAGAGAAGAAATACAATCGATCTCTCTTTCCCTACATATCTATTCATGTATATGTTAATTATCTTGTAGATTTATTAAAGCCTCATGTTGTTATAACTATAGAGTCAAAGTTCATTATAAAGACCACCAAACATTGGACTCATGTCTGTTTCAGGAACTCAACTTTTGATTTTTCTCACTTGTAATAGCAGAGATTACTAGAGAGTGTTAACAGAAAACTCAGGGGCTGTAGGACTGTATGCAGCTGTGTTTGTGATGGGCAACCTGCATGACCTGCAATTCTACTTTAACTGTATTAATCAGATTAGTTTGAAGTTGTCCTTTGTATTAGATTTCCTCTCCTGTTTCTCAGAATTACTGAGTAAACTAAAATGATTGTCCACTCATGAAAAAAATACTCATTAAACCTGGAATAAGCAAACAATGTTTGTGAGATGAAACGCAGTAATACAGCAGATGCTTTTGTTCTCTACTGACAACAAAATTTACCTCTTCCTCTTCCCCCCCAGACCTCTATGACTCCATTTGTTATTGACTGTTGTTGCAGTTTGTTACCTACAGAAATAAAGTATTTACTGTAGAAAGCTTTAGTTTGGCCTGCCCTGGGCTTGGGCAAAATGAGGTTCGCTGAGATATATATTTAGTATGTGAAAGAATACACTAGCAAAGAAATTCTGTGACAGACCTTTGAGCAAATGTTCATGGTTCATATTAGATTTATTTACAATTAAATCTAAATTAGCAAGTGGGTGGTAATTTATCTTGGGGGACAAAGACTGCAGCAGTCCTCTTACCGCAACACCTAGTTGTGTATTAGATAAGGAATATCTAGTATAGTTTTCCATCTGGACAGAATAAAAAGAGGTGTGAAGCCAGCGGCAGGCCTGGACAGCCCACACAGACAGATCTTGGGCTCAGAAAGACGCAATCACATCAGCTGAAAATCCTGGACGTCCAAGCCTGCTGTTGGTGATGTTTGGGAGCAGAACAGTGTAGGGAGGAGATGAGGTCTTTCAGCAGATGTACTGGCACGCTCACCATATGACTGTGGAATCATATCAAGGGAAAATTATTTATCTCTGGCTCTCTGTCAGGGTTTTCAGTAGATGAGGCTTTCTGCTTGTGTAGTATTTCCTTGGTGCTCAAATTGTCCTCTTGTGCTGCTCTTCTGAGCTTTCCTATGCTTCACCCAGTACAGTCTGTCAGACCCACAAAAGTACAGTAAAGTCAGATTCATGATGCTAGAAAGTGATTTGCCAAACATAATTCATATGAAAATTATCTCAATATAGTTACTGCTGTGGCAATCCAAAGCAGAAGGTAATCTTATATTCATGAATACATGAATTCGTCTGCTGTACTTGACTTTTGATGGCTGGGTACCAGTAAGTTAAGAGGTGACATGTTCTGACACTCACTCCAGAACTTCAGCCTGTCTCAATAGTGCAGTAGCACCAGTAATATAAAGTAGATTGTCTTTGTCTCTAAACCAACATTACTTATGCATGACATGAAATAATGCCAAAAAGGAGCAATGAAAGAAAGAAAAGTGCAATGAGCTAGTGTGTATATGATATGGCCTTGATAACATCTCACCACAGAATAACGTTTTTGTACTTTCAAGCATGATAATTTAATGCATGGCACTGATTGCTGAGAATCCTCTGCAAAACTGCTTGACTTTTACATAGCAGAAGCAAAATCTAGACTTTTTTTTTTGTGGGGAGAAAAATGTACTAATTCAAAAAGAAGCATTTCTGCAGTATTCAAACTATACCTCAATTGTGTAGACTATTGGCCATTTGACTTCTGTGAAGACCATACTGTTTGGTTGTAAGTTTTGAATAATTTAAAAATCTGTTTCTTGCCTTGTTTCTATTCAACATCAACTCTACAGCCACAAGCCCCAGTCATTCTGTTAACGAATTGTATGCTAATTCATCTGTGTGATATTTCTTTCAGTCCTTTACATAAGTTTCTCATGCACTCTGTGACATAAAAATTGTTGGTCTTCTCTCTTTGAATCATTAGAACTGTTCTTGCTTGATCATATAAAACATATTCAGTTTTGGCTGAAGATCTGATGGAAAATTTTTTTTTTCCAAATTTTATGGCATTTGAGTACTGGTGAAAGGTGACATGGAATTTGAAGAGAGCTATAAGGTTCAAAAGATGAACAGTTAACTTTCTAAGTACACTACAGTGGCCCTGAGAGGAATCTGGAGTTCTTATTTATGCTAAGGATATGAGATACTAATTTAAAAAAAAGAATAATTTCTTTGAAAATAGAAAAATTGAAGAGCAATTGAAATATATGTAGTATTTACTTTTTTGCTTCAATGATGCTTCAAGTTCACAAACAACGCAAGTTTGGCTCACAATATATTGGAATTATAACTGCCATAACATTGTAAAGTTTACTTACAGAATAAATACACTGGAAATACTTAATAATTTCCCTGGGAATACTATTAACTGTTGAAAGCTGTTTAAATCACTGAAATGAAATAGTAATCGCAGCGTTAAAGTAAATCAGTCATAACATCTCTTTAGACATTATTCCATCCTTTACTTTCATTCTAAAGAAAACAATTTCCTCTAATTTTTTTTTTTCTCAAGGTTCTAGTTTTTCCATCACAAGCCTTCCAAAAGAACTGAAGAAAGGACTAAGGACAATGTTTGTCTGAAAGTTTTCAAACTCCTTTCTGTGGCCATAAATCATGGAATAAATTTTTTAAAGTCTGATAGGATAGACTGTTTTCACAGTGAGTGCCATATCTCTTGCCAGACTTGGATGAAAAGAAAATGAGAAAGGTAAAAGAGAGTAAGAAGGCATAACACTGGCTCCAGATCATCTGATGAACTGCACCTGTAAGGGTTGTCCCTCTATCAGGAAATCAGACAAGAGGCAAACATAAACTTCAGATCTCTATCTCAATCTTCCCTGTCTCTTTGGTAATCAGGTTAAGCTTGTCTTGTTGCTACTTTACAAAGGGATCTGCTATAAAATGGAAAATTTCCAGACTCCCTGCTGATACTCTTCTGCGTTTGGCTTCCAGCTGCAATCCACATCTGACCTTTAAAAGAATTCGGGAAGGTATTTTCTTTCATTTTTTTCCTCTCTTTGGAGGATGTGCCACTCCCCATTACAACCACAGTACTTCATCTGATGGTTTCTCTTACATAGAGACAAATCATTCATACTACTATGTTGGATATATTTAGTAATAATAAGGGGAAGGCTTGCTTTTTTTTTCAAAATATTCCTCAAGTAATCCCCAACCTTAATATAACCTAAAAAATTTTTCTAGGTCATCAATTACATTCATCCCAAGACCACTACCAAAGCTATCATACCCTTTAATAAAGAAATTTCAGAGAAATTTCAGCTTCCAAAAGTGGCAGAGACACATTATAGAGATTAGAAGAGAGAAACAAGTATTTGTGCTCCATAAAGGTTCTCTTCATCCTTATCATTATTATTAGTAGCTCAGTGAAATCAGTATAATAAAGGAGAGATAAATGTCAATAATTGTTTGCCAATGAGTGTTTTGTTTTAAGCCTATATATGACCAGTGATGGATAAAACTTGTGTTAAGAGGCAAAGTAGTTTTGGCAGAAAATAAACCCACTTGCGCTCTAACGTCCTCACTGAGGTGGGAGGCTGGGTGCAGCTAGGTTTAAATTCTGAGTGATACCCAATTCACCAGTATCAGTCCAGTCGCATTCAATATCACAACTATCAACAACTATCACAATTTTGGACACACTAATAGGGGACTGCACCTTCAGTCCGTGCTCGTGGACTAGCACTAGCATTCTCAAGTCTTTGGTTGTGTTCAATGAGAAACCATAACTAGCTACTTAAACAGTGCAGTTCATTCAAGCAACAGATACACAGGTTTTTTTGGTTTGCCAGTCAGAAATACACTGTCTGCAAATAAAAGTATTGTTAATTGTACAAAAAGCATGGCAAAGTTATAAACAACACAGCCTGGCCATAAATGTAAAGAAACAACTTTCTAGAGGGACTGCTAATTTTCCCAAGGAAACACTCGGTATGGTCTCTTACACAAAGGCATCCCTGCCAAGGGCGAAGAAAGGCTCAGCCCACCAACTGGTACTGGAAGTCAAAGGCAGTCCATGATGGAGTCTTGTTCTTGTTGTTGTTGACTTGTTCCCAATGAAATTATTCCCTAATATCCCCCCTTTATTGGGCCATTTTTATACTATTTTTTACCTTCAAGGTGGAGTTTGAGTGACTTTAGTCATCAATACCTTTATTATGATTGGTGTAAAATTCTCTCGCCTCACATTTAGGGGGAAAGTTTATGAAAAATTCAGGGCCCAGACTCAAGGAGGAGTGGTTGCACCTTGAAGGTGGGTAGCCTTTAGGATAGAGGTTTGTTTTGGTGTTATAATGACACTATAATGATCAAAGTTTGCACCAAGGACAGCATTTTGTCAAAATCTGACAGCCTGTTGGCTCAGGGTAGCAAATATGCAGCTTATCAGCTCCATAGGACCATCTTGTTCCTATATCTGCTGTATGATCATAGATCATGGCCATAGAATCTCCACTCTACTTCACCATCTGTGCTGCTGTGCAAGTATTGTTCAGGGAAACACCACAGGATGGATTCCTTACACACCAGCTGCAGCTATATTCCACCCTGGAAACTTTTCAACTTTATACCTTTTTTTAATGTGTGAAAAATGCTGTATTTTTAATATAATTTCACTTTAGTGATTATTCCACAAAACTCCAAAGGTTTGGACATAAGGTTGTTCATATAAACAACCTGTATTCTGTTTTTTCCTGAGGTTGAAATCAGACTAACAGGTCTCTCTGGAGAGACTGAGAGATGTCCATGCTTTTAGAATAGAGGACTTGGTTAAAAAATAAGACTGATATCTGAATAATCCTTGGGACTAGTTTCTGCAAAATTAAAAGCAGGATTTATTTTCCATATTTTTATTTGGAACAGTTCTGTGCCAAACCCACTTTGATCATTTAAGCTGAGCTAAGTCTTGATGGCACATGAGAGCCATCATGAGACATAAGTTCCTTAAACTTTATTCATCCCCTCCCAGTTCTTTCCAAGTTCTCCTTTGCATCTAGTTCCCTTCAAAACAATCCCTGTCTTCAGCAGCATCTTAACTCCAACAGTTCCCCTCTTGCCATCATGGGAGTCTATTGCCATTTCATTTCCGCCTCTCTTTGTTGACTTCTGTGCAATGTGATGCTGAGCTGTCCCCAAAACTCAAGGGAGCTGTACTTAATTTTAGAAAGAGGCCCAAGTAGTGAATTACAGATCCAAATCCAAATTTGGTTTCCTGTGTCTTTGGTCTTTGTTGATACAGCTTTCCAGCTTTGGCACTCCCAAACTTATTTCATACATACACTCCCCAGCATGTGGGAGTGCTGTTGTTTGGGTCAGAGAACTGGAATTCTGGAGTCAGGAAATCACATTCTTCTAAATTATCCCCTTTGTGGTCTTTATGACTTGCTGCTAACTTGTTTATTTAAAGGACACTGACATTGGGTGTTTCTCTTTTTTTATGCCAACTTTACACATAGTTGACATAATTTTTGGAAGCTTGGTTTATCTAATTTAGAAACCAATAGCACTTTGAAGCTATGAAAATCGGCATCAAATTTCTTAAGTTGGCGTCTGTGAAACCAAAGCATGTTAGTCCAATAGTAATTTTTGAAAATTAGATGTTAATACATCCAATTTATCTGTCATCTACCTAAACAAAAGGCATATTTACTAGCCTTACTAGATGGGGCTTGGTTGCTTTGTTCTTACAGACCCAGCTGCTTTCCCAACCTTATTATCTTCCTGATATCCAGATGCTCTATTCTTCTGATCACCAAGAGGGTTGTCAAAGGTCATAGCATACAGATCACTGAACTAAATTAGCTTTGCAAATTACTATGGTCCTAAACCGTCTCATCGTAGATAGCAGCAAAATGCTACTGATTTGGTTAACAAGTTTTTTCCCAGTTTATTATTATCTCTAAAGTGCTGCTGTGCATCACAGAGCAGTTATCACTCTTTTTAGTGCACTTGCCATGTCCTCCAAATTTTGCAAAGCACTGCTGGCTATTTTATATTAGCAGAGGAGCCAGCCTGTATTAGACATAGCACGGTCGCAACTTTTACTTGTTTTACTTAAGCAGAGAACTTCGTCACAACGATTTTCCTTACTTTCAGGATCAACTATTGATTCTGTCACTGTAGAGAAAAATTAACATTCTTTCAGACAGTGATGGAATTTGGCTTTCAAAATGTACTGGAAAGGCAAAGACAAAATTTATATTCAAGGCAATTTCTATGCCACACATTGAGCCAAGCATCTGAGTTTTCCTTTCAGAAGCGCCCAGAGATGTTGTTGCCAAGTCTCACTATTAAACCAGTAGACATGATTTTTGGTCTTTAATTTTGTTTCTCTCATGGTGTCGTGATTTGGCCGCAGATGGGAACAAAGGACCACATGGCAGCCACTCGTACAAATCAGAGTCCCCCACCAGC
>BJBW01008865.1:96857-119787 GCA_004320125.1 Scolopax mira
GGCCACAAGAAATAACAACGATAACACAGACAGAGGAGTCTACAACCGCCGTCACGATACCGCCGCTTGCCGAAGCACCCGCAGCGCACCCAACCGCACCGCTCTCCCTGCTCCTACTGCCCCGGGGGCAGGACTTCCTCCTTTTATGTCACTTCCTGTCCCTCCCCCCCTCCCCGGCTAGCTCAGGCCCCTCCCTCTGGGCGTGGCTCAAATGGGATGGAATACCTGTGTCCCTACTAGGTCCTGGGAACAATTAACCCTTTCCCCACCAGACCCAGCACACATGGGTTTGCATTTTTTCAAAAATCTAATTTAGATTTTATTCTACATCTGCCTTCTTAAGAGATCAAAGTGTTCATATGCTGTACAAATATAGGTTTCCACACCCATTCCTATTTTTTTCAGTTTTAGAAGGCACATTATAACATGTGAAATCAGTTTCTTGCAGAGCCAGTAGTAAGAGGCACATATTTCTGCAGATTAATAATTATCTTTACTGTAGATCTCATGAATTCTTCTTATGCTTTTTCCTTCTTCCCTCAAGATTTCACACAGTGATTTCAGTGATCAAGTCACATTTATACAATTAGCTGCTTCAAAGAGATTTTTAAGGACAAAATAAAAATCAAAACAAAAGATGAATTGGCAACATGAGGAATTTACTCTTCATTTTAGTCATTACCATAACCATTAAAAAAAATATCCTTTTGATTAGGAGTGGAGAAGATCTTTCCTAACTTGGTGGTATGCAGCACAACTATTATCACCACCACAAAAAAAAACAAGAGTAGGAACCAGAAGTGATACATGAATACACGTCATTCAGCTCCACAAAAGAGGGGGGGGGGGTTGAGAAGAGCATTAGTTTGGGTTTCCTGTTGCTAACTTTGGCATTATGAAAGATATGTATTTGCTCTCAATCAGTCATGCAGGCTTTCTCTGCAGGCAATGGAGAGAGATAGGTATCTCCTATTCTAAATAGATGAGTATATATCACCCTCTCAGTATATATCACCACTCTGGATGTGGATGTCTCTCTTCATAGATTTCAGAGGGACCTAAATGACTGGCTCAGAATAGATGTCAACTTTTTGATGGGTAAATATAGGTGAGATGAATCCCAGCCTCCCATCTTTTCATAATGATGGAACTGTATTATAACTGTGTATGTAATGTTCATCTATTTATGCACGTATATGGATATACATACATGTATGCACACATATAAATGCATATAAATAAATAATATGTGTATTTTTATATATATAAAATAAAAAAATTCCACACGCTAGATACATCAATGTTGGGTTGATGAAATATAAACACACAGTTCAGGATGTTTTCCTGCAACCAAACCTTAAATTGATCTAAACTGCCATGTCTCTTAAATTAAAAACAAACATACGCTTGTTTGCTCCTTTTAATTCAAACCAATCTGGTCCAGTCAAAATTATTTAATAGCAAAAGGTCACCATGACCAAGTAACAATAGAAACATGCCCAGATAGTAATTTAAATATAGCACAACAAGGCTAAAGCGGTGTTGCGGCCAGGGAGAAGCAGCAAGCCAATCCAGGATGCAGGAATCACAAATGCTTAAGCCAGCGATAGTATCTGAGACCTTATACAGAATCACTGGAGCAGTTCATAGCCTTTATCAGTATTTTGCTTTAGAAGTAAAAAAAGCTTGGGTTAAAACCATGAAGCACTTCTCTCCCTAGTCCTTTAAAGGAATGTAAACAGGAACAAAGAAAGCCATAAATTACATCAAGAATGTACAAATATTTCTAAATCTCCTCTGAATTAAAGCCTAAATTCCTGAAATTCAAAAAAAATCTTGGTGAAACAGTTCAATTAAGTGTATTATTGATTTATTGTATTATGAAACAACAACTGTATTATGATGAATTATTAAACTCATAGAGCAGCTATGGAGTTGGAAACCATGATCTGATACATGCATATGGTACCATATGATATGAAAATTGCCCATCAAGGTGAGATACTGAGTGTACAAAAAATTCAGGGCCCATACAGATAAAGCTTTGAGCCTAAGCAGAGACAATGGGACAGTGTCGTGTGCATTTGTTTTCCTGGAACCTCAAGACTGATGGTAGCTCTAATTAGAGACTACCAACCTCAGCAATTCTTCCTTCACACTGTTTTAATTTTGGCTTGTTCTCAAATTATATATTTCTTCTTTAGTACCATCAGGAAAACAAAGCGACAGTCTGAGGCTGCTGTTATCATAATTTCTAAATAGTCAGCAAAATAACATATATGGGTGAAAAGGCTATTTGATTTTTTTCTTTAAAGTCTTGGAAGCTTGTAAAATATCCTACATCCTACAAATCTTTGTGGAAATTGTTGTTAAGCAAGTTTGAAGCTCCTCTTACGAATGAAACATATTGATATGTAGATATGTGTATATATGGCATAACCATAACTCTGTTCTGTTTTTATTTTTATGTAGTTAAAATGTTGTAGAAAAACTGGCAGTATTTTTTACTCGTTTGTACTTCAACACCGTAGAACATGAATGACCTGGGATGAAAGTTATAACAAAATTCAGCACAGTCATGATAACAATATAGAAAAATAAACAGCAAAATCTCCTTACAGAGCTGTTCATCCACTTAAGTTAATAAAACACTGATAGAAAATACTATGTTCCAGGGACAGTGTCTTTTCTGTATTATTATGGTTATATAATACTTACAATTTCTTTAAAAGGTGGGGTGCTGGAATCAGAGAGACATCCTGGCAGAAGTGCAAGCATTTATTAAATGGAGTCCACCCACTGAGTTGTTTGTGGAAGCAGCTGTAGGCAGAAGAATCATACAAGTGGGATCAAAAACAATCCTCTGAATAAGTGAAACAACACAAGCATCAATTCTTTCCCACCTTTACACTGTACCAAAAAGAAGTAATGCTGCACTAATTCCAGCCAGAAAGTATGCTGTGAAATCATCAAGTACTTCTCATCAATCTATTTTGGAAGGTATTTTTGGTATTAGGAACATGGACAAAATTATTAGAAAGGGTGCTTTTTTTCTCATCAAGGTTATGTACCCACTATTATAGACAACTATATCATCACACTTTTTGAATATAGCTATCAAAAATTAGCTTCAAACTGTGGTTCTGGGGCCCCAGTAACTTCTTGGAAGTCCAGATGAGACTCCCACTCTTTTCATTGCTCGCCCTTTTTGAATCTGACATGACTGTATTCACATCTGGTTTATATCCTTGTGTCGCATTGCCCTTCTCCTGGAGACATGCTTAGAGAAATAAACAGTATCTTCTCTAAGACTTCCCTTTGCTACATAAAACTAGCAATACTTTTTTAACTTCTGTCATGTGAAGGGTTGTCCATTCTGTGGTTATTATCCTAGTCTTTGCTTTCACCTATTCCTGTCTGAGTCCACCTTTTAGTCCCGGAGGCAATTGAGACCACTCTGAGAGTGCCCTGTATGATCATGCCAATAGCTCTTTAACCATAAAACATACCATAAATCCATGGTAACACTTTAAAAAATTTGACTCAGGAGAAGCACACAGGCATGCAATATTCCTGTTTGGTTGAAATCCAGGCTCATGGGTCACTAATGATTTAAACCTTATTCAATGGAAAAGTAACTTGCTTGTTTTTCAGCCAAAGGACATGACTGATCTCAGCATGCAGCTAAGCTTATCAGTTTCTTAATGATAAAAAAAAAAAGAGGAAAATTCGATAGGGGTGGGACTTGTGAGAGCGATTGTTCCAGGCTGTGAAATTGCATATTAGCTTTAATAATAATGTGATAAATCTGTAATAAAAGCGCAATTTATTATTTGCATCTTTTTGACCCTGAACTCCAGTGTTTCCTCCAGACAAAGATGTCTGTGTCTCCAGCATCCTCTCCAGTCTTGTCCTTCTCTCCCTTTCAGCTTTTACAAAACACTTTATGTACATACCTTTTTGCTTAACCTTTTATATTGTGTTACATTTTGGGGGTTTTTTAACGTAAAAAATACCTACCCCAGAGTTGGAAGAGAAAGCTGTGAGTTTAGTATTTATCCCCATTCAACTGTGACTCTCTGTTCTGGATGGTGCCGGGTGCTTCAAACACTGACAAACATATGGCAGGGCTGTGGTGCAGCTGCCTTCGATAGGGAGCCGAACTACTAGCCCCACATGCGTTTCATTTAAAAATATGGACAACTACTCACTCAAAATGAATTTTGTCATCTTGGTTAGGACTGCATTCAATCTGCGTCAAGCGACATGAAAGGACACTCTGCTGCCCATATTTTATAATAATGATGCATTCAGCTGCTATAATCCCAGTCAGATATAGTACAATGTTATTTCTTGCCTGTTTCTTTTCCTTCAGCTGTAATTTTTCCTCTGCTATGCACAAAACCTAGTGGTTCTCAAGAAGGTCTTGTTAGCACCTGCTTTAGGGGCTAGCTACTTATATCCAAGGCTTTGCACTTTCATACCATTTTCCCCCTCTAACTCTGACCCTTTTTCTCCAAGTATGAAAACGTATCTTTTCTTTCCCTTGCAGCTACAGGACAGAAAAGAAGCTACGATTACAGATCTGTATGATACAACCTTTTTGCTTGATTTGTCTGATGAAAAATGTATAAGCAAGTAGAAAACATTATTATCCCAAAGCAATTCATATACAAAAGCATAACAATCCTACTAACCCCAGCAGAGGCAGCAGATAACTCAGCTATTATTTTCTGTTTAAAAGGGATTTACCTTCTATCATGGTTTCCTAGAGTGGTTCCAATGCTCATTAAAAGTGGATCAAAAAAAAGTGTTAGTGAAATCCTAGACCAAGTGAACAGTGAATGTCCTCCAAAACAAAATCAGAAATAATAATAATTGGGAGAAATAAGCATATCAATTAATCCAGAGGGCTTGTTAGAAAGATATGCTCTGTTTCAGCTTAAAGAATAACTTAGATACTGAAAGCATGAAGACATTTTAGAGGTAATGATCAAGTTGCATGAAAAGGGTTTTTTATCAAAAAAAGTCATAGTTAAATAACCAAACATCCAGTCCCAGGTTACATTCATTTCAGGATATGCAACTTCCATTAATTCAGCAGGAGGAGAAAAAGAAAAAAAAAGAAAAGAAAGGAAATACCAATTATAAGCTGCCCAAAAAGAAATATTTTTTAAAAAATAATCTGTTACTCCCTCTCCTCCCACCTTCACTGGGCAGGTGAGCTCAAGATGTTAGACACTGGGATGTGGGAGGATCCAGACAAGTACTGGGGACCCACCTCTCCCCTCCCAGCAAAAGTGGCTTTGCTGGTGACACCTCCCCTAGCCCCAGCCCCCGGTGGATCTGAACAGGCCATGAGAGACACCCTTGCAACAGCCAGCCCAAACCTGCAGGTCAAAACAATGGGGAGGCTCTGGCTGGGGGTCATGGATGTGTCTGAAGGTGGTTTGGGGTTTCTTTAAATGCCTCCACATTTGTTTCTTGATCGCGTGCAGGGAGCCAAACGAGGAGCCATGGGTAGATTATTTCGGCTAAATAATCAGCAGACTGAAGTAAGTGGCTAGACCACAGGTATTTGGAGACAGTAACTGTAAACTTGGTGTGTGAACTGACTAAAATAGCTTCTCAACATCTGTAAGTTATTATGTAAACACTGGTCTCTTACATCCTTTATTAATAGTCACTGAAGAAACTGTTCAAATTTAGTTTTGTCTTATGACCAGAATTATGAAAAAATATTGAAATAATACTCCTTTATAGATTGTTACAACATTTCGAAAGACACAGCATGTTATAAAAGTATGAGCTAATTAAATTGGGCTAGAGCTTATTAAAAGTCTGATTTTTTTTTCTAAAATTAGAAATGGTATTAGGGACAACCAAAAGGGGAAAATATTTTTATCTACCTACCTATGCATAGCTCTTACTTGCAATCAAAGCAAAACATTTAAATTAAAATCATGCTTTTGGTCAATGAATTTGATTGTTTCGTATGCCTGTGCAGGGAAGATATTCTCCAGATTAGGGACTGAAGGTCACTCATGCCAAGGTCATCAAGCGTCTTGTTCTCATTCAAAGACCGGGAGAGACGTGCTCCTGAGCATCACATCTGACTGTGTTCATTGCATGTACAAACAACAGCAGCTGGACATTGTTTTACATGCATCCTTATGGGCACAGGCTACCTTTCACCAGCTAAGATGCTTCTGAGGTCCTCCAGTGTGAACATGTCTACATTTATAGAAGCAGATCACTAAATAAAACAGTTGATATTCTATTTCCATGCGATTTAACCAGCCAGGTACGTGCTCCCACTTGGAAACAGAACATGTTTTGAAAAAAATATGAAGACAGAAGGAAAATTCTGTTAGAGGCATGAAAGTTATACAGTGTCCGTCGTGTATAATGAGTGAAATATGGAAATAATTCCTTCTGCTTAAGATTATAACAAACAGAATGTGAAACAGGCTATGTAGCATATTTTCAAACTGATGATATGACCTGAACTCCCAACCAGCCAGGGAAGGCAAAGATCCTCATCAGCTGTAAAATGGAGCCTTACAGCTTTTTGAGTAGGTCTGTGTGATGAGCTAAGGAGGAGACCCTGGTATCAGAAGTTCGAATTTGTGATGAGTCCTTTTGTCCCCAAAAGAAGGGGCCATTTGTTCATCAAGTTCATTTGTACCACATCTATATAGTCTAATGCCTCAGATTTTTCTTGTTCTTTATAGAGACCTTTTCTTTCTTCCCACAAACAACTTCTGTGATTTTTTTTTTCTCCCATCTGAAGCACCAGAGATAGGTCTCAACTAGAGACAGGACAGGCTACATTGTTGCTTCTATTGAAATACAAATCTCTTGGGTGCCTTTGAGGTGTACCCAGAAGGTTATACATACCACCTGGCAGACCTAGGATTTCAAAGAAATTTTTCTCAGTATTAGGTTAGTGGAGATGATCAGGTACTTACCTTTCTCTGTGGGACAGAGTGTGTTATAATTGTTAACATTAACTAATGGTATAACTGCTAATGAAAACCTAAATCAGCAGTGAAACCCAGCTGGGCCCCAGCTGTGTCCATGATGTATACCAGTGTGTTTGGGCCTTTTGCAAGTTGTCATAGGGAGATGGCAAAGTTTTTGTGGTTCAGGTACAGATGAACTTCTATCCAATAGTAAAATGTAATAACAGGGAGCTGGGCTCAGTGACCTCAATGAACATCACTGTCCAGGCACATGGCTGCTTTATACTTACCCTAATACTTCTACTGACTGGAAATCAGATGGTCAGCATTGTGCTGAAAAATACTGGCTTCACTGCTTAAGGAAAATGTATGTATCTTCTGGGAAAGGAAAATGTATGTGTTTTCTGGGAAAGGATTCATGGCTACATGCACTGATCTTGAATCAGATGCAGAGGTGTAAGGAGAGTACAGATCTGTTTGAGATGGAGCTTCTTATGCTCAAAAAAAACTTCAAAAAACCCCAAAAAACCAAGAGGGGTTTCTGCCTTCTGCAGCCAGAAGGATGGAACCTGCAGAAATTATAACAAGGCGCTGCAGTGACTCATTGCATCAAGAACAATTTCCTGTGGTATCTGAACTGCCTGCTGGATTTATCTGCTTTGTCTGGGAAATCTGGGAGTGAAACCAGCTTCTCTGTTTGGACAAGAGGGATCAAGCTCCAAGAGTGCTAATTGCTACCCTAATATAAAATAATTGACAATAGCAATCACCATATAATGACTGAATATTGAGAATAATGGCAGGGCATGCTGTTCCCTCTAGTAGCAACTGATGTTGTAGCAAAATTGGGTAATCATTCTCTACTCCTGAATGGAGCAGAAAAAGCTGTGTCCTGTATTTATATTAGTTGGCATGCCCCCCAGTTTATCTATGAAGTCAGGCTTGCAGGCTCTTGAAATGCAATTTGGGAGATAACTGTATCAGTTCTTCCCAGAGGATGTAAAGCAATGAAGGCTCTGATGAAAGCCAAAGGGAGAAGGATTTGGTCACTGAAGAACAGGAGTTCCAAATTAAACACAAGAAAAAGTAAAGCTTGAAGTAGAATTTTAAGAAGGAAGGGGTAGAAAAGCAGAGATAAAGGAAAATAGATACTGTAGAAGAAGCATAGCTGTCTGTTGGAGTGTATGCCACTGGGCATGGAAATGAGAGGAGATGTCGTCATTCCATTCTCTGTGCCCTGAAGTTAAGCGTGGAGTCTCTAATGTTCCAGAAATGTCTACATACATGAAGAGAAAGCAAAACTGGAAATGACATGTGAGCATTCAAATGAAAGCATTCGGATATAGTGGTGGGTAGCATATAAGAACTTGAATAGAATAAAAAGGAATATCTATCAGCAAATGGCATACAAAATAAAAAAATGGCATACAAAATAAAAGGAAATGGAAGCAGTGATGGAGGTCATTGCCATTTTGAGGGCTTCAGGATCAAGGGTTCAGAAGTTGGCTTCTGAGCTGTGAGTAATGACATCAAAACTGTTGTTCCTTACCAAGAAATGAAGGTATGATATTGTTTCTGTAATCCATTTAAATTCCAATAGCATTAATATTTGATAATTCCATGTAAAAAGCATGTACATCTTGAATGATCTTATGCAGCATTATTGCTAAACAAGGGTGCCATAAAAATGCATTTGGTTTTGAACCATTTGGCAACTTTTTTTCATTGGTGCAAACAACCATACAGGATACAAACTAGTGGAAAATCAGACCATGGCTATAATAAAAGTTGTCAGTCAATTGAAAACATTCTGGTACCTTTAATTACAAAAAGTCTGGAGTGTACTTACAGTGGCACTAAAAATATACAAAATGTTTAGGGAAGGAGAACCAAATGTAAAAACTCAAGTGATTAACAGCACTCATGATTATAGTATCACAAGGGTAGATAGTCAGTCCTTCAGACTTTCTCATTTTAAACACGGTATAATATAAGGTGATTTTCTAGGTATCTCCAAAATGTGATTGGTTTACCACTGTGTTTTTAAAAATCAATAATATATTTTCAGCTACAAAAGGCTTTGCAGAAAATTATTGGAACACTGAATAAAGATAGGTATTTCCATTTTTTATGAGATTTTTAGTGAATTTAAGCCAGCAGTATGCAGGCTGTTGGTGGCAAGCAAAATATTCACAACTATAAAGAGGAAGAAAGGTAACCAAGTTTTTCAAAAGCAGTTGAACTTGGTTTTGCCTCTGCAAAACCCGTCTGTGTCAAACATGCAATGATGAACAGTTGAATGACCTTTTATTATTTTTCAGGAAGTGAAATAAATACCATTCAATATCTCTCCTTGCCAGAAAATAGACATTTAGTAGCTGAATTTAGAAAGCAAGAGAGAAATATACTTTTAAAAATAAAGGCTCTGCACCTCACACTCTAAATAAAACATGCTTGTACTGGCAACTGACCCCCCGTCAGCAGGACAGTTCTTCAATGTGTGAGTGAGTACAGGATCCACACAATCGGGCCACGTCACTGACTTTAAACAGTTAAATAAAATGAGTGTGAATTTCACATTGGAAAACATAGTCACCTGTAACTTTTTTCCCCCACAGGAGGTGGAAGTGGGGCCAGCCACATGCCTGCTCGGGGTGAGACAACAGGCAGGCGTTTCTGCTGCTCTTCCCAGCACAGAGCTCTGGCCACCCACCATGGCGGGACTGGGGACAGCCTTGCCCACATGATGCCAGCAGGACATGGTCTGCACTCTGCTGCCTTTTTACCACAAGCATTACTATTCACCATGTATGTTAAATACCTTCATCACAATACTACTATGCTCCTAAGCATCTTTCCTCCAGGCTTGGCACTTACACGCCCATTGCCCTGTTCTACAGATCACAAACCCAAAGCAAGGTCGAGGCAGGAATCGGTATCTCCAGCCAGCACAACAGCAGGATTACCTGCCTGCCATCCTTATGCATCACCCAGAAAATTCTTCTCCAAAAGAAATAGAAGGGTACAGGCACGTAATGCCTTTTTTGAGGAATGATCTTAAAATACTCACTCATCTTTGCTTGGTATTTTCTCCTCCCCAAGCGATTTTATAGTGTGGAGTATTTTAACAAGAACTCTACATCATGATGTGATGAAGAAAATTCTATTATTTTTTTTCACAAGTGAGAAACCAAGTGAACAAATGATATATTGTTATTTCTAAAACCAAGTTGTCCTCAGGTACCTGCAATCAGGAATGTTATTGTAATAGTAGGATGAATCAACCCATCTTCCTCTGACAATGACCTTTTCTATACAGTGTTTTTTACTGCAAAATTTTAGCAGCACCTACTTGATAGATACTTAACCTTACAAGAGTTTTATTGGCACAGATTTTTTATCCTCTTACCCCCATATTTTGAAATGTGTATAGCAATTTATTCTTTAATCCATCAGTATCACTGCTTAAATATGGATTTTAGTTGGGAGCAAAGAGCATTTCGTTCACAGTCAACTTTAAGTTTGCCTGGTCTAACTACACATTATGTATGGGAGGATGGGTGTGAGGAGGAGAATGGAGGTTAGCTACATAAATTTTGCTTGAAGAAGGCTTCATTTTGCAAATGGCGCAATTCACACAGTCTAAGATACAGCCAGGATATACAGGCTTGAAGACCAAACTCAGCTCCTCTTGCAGAACCCATCAGCTGCATGAGAACACCCATCATTTTTACCACCAGGCAGCATGGAGATTTACAAGCTCCTAACCTACATTGCAGAGACAGTGATCAGAAACTGCAGAGAGAAGCCAGAAGTTCAGCTCCGCAAGGTCTGAAGATACGTTGCTTACATTCTGCAGTAGACAAAGCATCAAAGTACCTTGCAAGAAATTCCACATCCTTTCAGCCACCCTGGAGGTGATATTATTAAACTTCAGTCGTATAAATCCAATGAGAAGCTCAGCAATGAGAATAAGGGCTCCACAATCCTGCCCCATATTTTTGTTTCTGGAAGCCATTTTTTAAATCTGTCTGTAGATGAGGAAATTACATGCTAAATTTCACCTTCTCCCCCGCTTGCTTTGCAAGGCTTATCTAATTCACATTTATGTGAAGTCTGATTCCCCTGCTAAGTGTTTCTATTCTCCCACTCAATTTGGCACACAGTGAACAGTGCATAAAATAAATTTAATTGATTTGTACAGGTATTAAAACAGATTATCTTCTACGCAGACACTGGAAACCAGACACTGTGTGCTAGCCAAATGGATGATTTAAACTGTAATTATTTACAAGGGGTTTCAGAGAGCTGGGTATTAGCAGGGAGTAGATCATGTTAGACAGCAAAAGAATTTCACATTTATCCATCAAATGACAAAGAAAGACCAAAGTTAATCATGAGGTGATTAGTATTTCCAGGAATGATTGACTAAAAACATCAGTATGGCTCTTAAGAATCAAAGTTTCATACAAAGGCACTTGATATAGCTATTTCTGCAAATCATATGCATGCTGAAATGCACCCATTTCCAGCACAGACCAAAACTTTCCATCCAGGTGCCAACTGCAAATAAACATCTCACCCAGAACACTCAACTGAGCACACACGTGCAGCACCAGCTGGATAATTCTGTTTAAAATCCATGCCTGCCCACCATCTAGATGAAAATATTGACATGCTGACATATGGCTGATAAATATGTGATGCAAATATCATCAAACTGCCACCTCCAGTATTCAATTAATAAAAAAGATCTCTAGGAGGGCATGTGAACAGTCATCCTCTCTCCTGGAAAGACTGGTATCCAGAAAATTTGAAAATACTGTTACCTGTTCAATCTGCCCCTTTCTGCTGCCTCTGCCCACACTCCGGTGTGACATGGGGCCATCAGGACGGCCATCAACTCACACCATTGCTCTGACCTGACCACAGCAGCGGGCAATGCTGGATGCCTGGGGAAAAGCACAAAATCAAGGCAAATGGCCATCTTTCAGTGCAGCATCCACAATGACCGTGCTTTTATAGCAAACGAAATTGTGAAATGAAAAAGCTTGCCTGAAGAAAAAGGAAGCAAGCTGTGAAGATGCTGAGTAAAAGACTCCCTTTTGTGTGTGAAAGAGGGGGGCTGTTTTTCCAAGGGCATGGGATGCTTTTACACAACCGGGGCTATACAAACTGCAAAAGAAATTGTATAACAGGTTCTTTAATCAAATGTCTATGACAGCTGAATTAAAACATTATTTAACAGAGTTAGCTCTGAGATTTAAAGTTTGTTTCTCTTTGTTCCACAGCCTAAGAGAGCACTCTTTTTTTTCATGTCTCCTTGATGTATGAAATTATTGCAATGTCCCTTACACTGCTTCAGGAATAACAAAGACTGGAAAAATACTTCTTTTAGGGAATAAACTAATAGCTGGCCTGAATTGCTTTCCCTTCTGCACTGAACACACAGTCAAATAGACTGCTCTCCTTATTCAGCAATGAGCAGTGCACAGCTCTGACCAAAACCCTGTTGTTTCAGCTGATTTTGAAAGGTATCTTTTAAGAACAAGGTACACTCCAAAGAAACCCTCTCCTGTGAGTTTGATGCTATTGCACAATTACAGACATCATAGCGTCTAGGCTTTGATTCACAAAAATATGCAAATGTCTGAATTCAAAGGGAACTTTTCATGTACTTAATGTTAGTTGCTTACATACATAAACATCTGATCCAATGTGTTAGCAATAATTATTGTTCTCTGAAAACACGCAAAAAGCATTCAGGAAAGGTTGGGCTTGGTGTTCAAATGCTGAATAATCTAAAATGTTGGTGGTTCTATGGTACAATAAAAACAAAAATCAAAACAGCAAACACTTCCTAGCAACACTCTGAAAAATAATAACTTTGGAAAGGTAGCAGAATTTATTTCATAGTTATAGAAATGATTTTATATCTACACAGAATTTTTCATCCCTGAAAACCTCAAAGGGCTTTATAGACCAGTTCTGAATTATACGAAACATAGAGCTGCTGTTTTCTAAATCCCAATATTATTTCTAGTAAGCATCTCCTTGGAACTAAGGTCAATCACTGCTTTTGCAAGGTATCATGTGAAGTACCATGTGCAGGCCCAGTGCAGTTCCTCTAGCCTAATCCTCCTACAGGTGTATTACTTTCTACAAGTATCCTCCTTTGCTAATGGAATGAAGGAAAAACTGATAAAATTTCAAAGGATGAAATACTGAATTTATGAATAAGAAGAACAAAATGAAGGTCGATTGTGGATTGTTGTCCAGATTTTATCAACAGATGTTAGTGGTATTCATTTAGAAATCAGCAAAATAATAATTGTAAAAAAATCTTTTCAAATAAAATCTTACACTGAAATTAAACATTTCTACTGAGATTGGAAAATTACATACATATATAGTACCACAATTCTGAAAACAATGTCATATAACCTTTAGATCCTTCACTTTAAAAATATTTATTTATGGTACTCACCACTAACTTATTCTTATCTTACCATCATTTTCTAGGCAATGTTTATTTCCACAATAGCCCTTCTTCCAGGTAGAAAGGCATATACTTTTATTATGGCTAAAGCACTAGTATAGGTTTGTCAGGACAAAGTAATTATATAAAACACAGACCTGATCTAGCCTAATTATGGCAAAGTTAAACAACTGAAATGCATGCTTCTTTCCTCCTGGGAAATCTAAAACCAACAGAAGTGTTGCTTTAGGTAAATATGTCCTAGAGGCTTTTCAGTTTCATTGTTCGATGGTCTATTTGTCACTACCAAAAGAGAATGGGAGAGAATTTAAAGCATTTTTTGGAGACAGGGTAACACAGATCTGGCCTGATTTTGTTTTTCTGAAGTTACTTGACACTCTAAATAAATATGAAGTCATTCAGAATCAAACAGGCAAGAAATAACAAGTATTTTGACAGTGCTCAAAATACTTTGAGGTATTTTTAGCATATTTCTGAGTTGTATTAGCTTAACCTGTAATAGAATATAAATGAGCCCATATGGCAGAGATATAATTATGTTACATGTGAAAAATCCCTGTGGTAGATTTGAGGAAAGAAAACTCACCACATGTACCTTCTGGAGGGCACGATTTACACATGATTACCCACTCATTTGCATTGAGAAGAATAAGAAGTAACACAATGCTAACAACACAGTAATGAAAAGGGCAAGCAAAGACTCTAGATCCCTGGGGGCGCTGATCCCTCTGACTGACATCCAGTTAGGAGCAGGGAATTGGCCCCTTTAGGGACTACGTTTTATGAAGCGATCTTTGACTATGTGGGCACAGTAATCACAAGTCTTAATTATTATTACTGTGAGAGAACGGGCTACAAATCTCCAGGGAATTGCTCTGTCACAGATACTTTGCCAGTGAATGCTGAAAATGAGTGTTTTCCCAAGGATTATTTTCATTTCAACCTGATATTTAACTGAAGTTTCTTTGACTACTAGTCACGAAACATTAAATATAGATTAGAGGCAGAGAGATGTTGAAAGTTAAAATTCACCGGAGATGCACACCCATGCACTTGAGAGACAGCCCCAAATGTTGTCCAGATGTTCTAGCAACAAGGCTGACGGTTCCCAAGCTGCAGCACAGCCACAACAGAGGATAAAGTGGATGTTTAGCATTCCACCAGCCTCCTGTTAAGTTTACTTGTAGTGCATTAATTTAGCAGAAAGTCCTAAAAACCTGTTAGCAGTAGATGCTACCAAGCGTACACTACCCTGAAAGAATGAAGAAATTCTTTTATAGTAATAAAGAGAGTAATTCAAAGCATGTAATTGATTTTCCACATTTTCAAACTGTGATAAGACTAAGATTTAGCAGCAGAAACATGTGTTTGCAGTTTTGTCAATGTTCTTCAATGAAAAAAAAAAAAAGGTACCTATAACTTATTGGTTAGATCGTTAACATGCACTTGCCAAAAGCATGTCATCTTCTAAACAGACTCAGAGGTGGTACAGATTGGGTTTTGCCACAGGACATGTTTTTGTGATTATCTAAAATAATTCTTTTCCAGGAGGAACACAGCAGAAGAACATCAAGGCTTTCTTAATTTATGTGCTGTCCTTCTTCACATCTTCCATCCTTTTCACTCCTGAGCGGAAGAATGGTGGAAGGTCAGAGCTCACATTTCCATCTACCTGCTGAAGCATGGCTTCTGACAGTCATGCTGTTTTCACACCAGTTGTTAGGGTGCTCATTGTAACTCCCCATGAACCTCCCTCAGGAGGAACCAGAGGAACTCAGAGCAGAACGAGCAGAACAAGCAATTTCCAAATGCCAGGCTCACTGCAGGATGGCTGGAGAAGGCTCAGGTGAACTCCAGCTGACAGATAAAGTTTAAGCCCAGGAGGAACATTTAGAATTATTTAATCCAGCCTTTTGCCTCAAAAAGGACACAGAATTTTATCAGTAATAGCTACATCAAATGTAATAATTTGATGGTGTAAGAGTTTATCTTTTGTGAGGATAGTTTGTCTGGATTTAAAGGCTCCAAGTAACAGAGCTTCTAACAAAGGAAGAAACTTTGGAAGTTTCTCTCACTCAGCAGTTTTACTATTAGAAGTGCATGCTTGTTGCATATTAACATGTCAAAATTCACCACTGGATCTCAGAAAGGCTGTTGGGTTGTCTTGACACCAGAAAGAAGACAGCATAGAGTGCAAGGGCCAAACTAAAGATCCAAGCAACAGGCAGGCACTTATCATGACACTTTGAAAAGAGGTCACCTACTAATGCTTTGGAAACAGATAATCTGTCTTCTGATACTTTAAAATTTCATTCTTCTTCTCATCTTCATTGTGAGAAACTTAAGACGCTTCATAGCTCCTTTGTAAAAAAAAGAGAGAACACATCCTCAAAATTACCCATTATCAGGATATAACAGGCAATATCAGGGAGAAATGGAAAATTTGAGTCCTATTCCCACTCTCTCAGCCTCAGAGCAGACATGTGGAGACAGACTTTAAGTCCCACTGGGAATGCTAAGCCCTGAACTGCAGGTGCAGACACACATTGAATTTCAGTGAATACTTCGGGAGAGTGATACAGACTGAAGTTGTGACACTCATCGGGACACAACGGAGAACAGCAAAGTTTCCAGTGGCTGAGGTAACTGTGGTGGAGAATAAAAAAGCAGACGTTCATGTCCCGACGTTTCATTTGCCCCAATTGTCGTCTTAGAAGACTTGCCAAAGTGAGAAGGAAACAGCTTGGAAGGATGCCTGCCCACAGCCAGGAAAGAAAAGAGTGTTTGCAGCATGGGCATAAGGAAACCATCTTCTGGCATGGCAAGGAGTTGCCAAGTCTGTGTAAGAATCAAACAGGGCAACAGTAGGGTGGGGGGGGAAACCCCTCAAGGACTGGAAGTGAGCTGGTTTGTTTACTCCCTCAGATAGTAGTGCAGACCTTCCCCCATGGTGGATGACTTCATATGTTTGAAACCAGGTAAGCAAGGTTCAGAGGAAATGGGGTACATGACCCTTTAAACTGAAGTCTAAAGGTTCAAGTTTGGCAGACAACGGGAGTAACTAAGTTTGTCACCATGTCATTACCACTGAGTGCCAGGTAGCAAGTGATTGATCTTGCATGGCTTCCTCACAGACAAACACACATCAGATCATCATCTGAACCTAGGCAGGTATTTGCGGTTATAGCCAGGAGATGGAGGAAGGGGGATAGTACAGGGAAGGAATTTCTCTAGGCTTCCTTGAGCAGGGATAGTTCTTCTGGAACCAGGGGCAGCCTTTGGTTGCCCCTGGTGCACACCATGGTGAGTTGATGCATTTGGGGTGCCATGCTCTCCCAGCACAAAGAGAGTTTTTAAAACACATGAAGCATGTTGAATGGCTCAGTGACATGCTTGCTGCTCCCTCCTTCATAGGAAGCAGTGTATTGTAGAGTCACAAGGCTTTTTTTTTCTACAAAACAATAAAATTAAATAAGCAAAATAGAAGTGAATTCATTCAATCGTATCAATCATTCAAAATAGGGATGAATTCATTTAATCTGACAGCCTGGAAGAAGAAGAAAACCAAACAAAATCGCCAACAGTCCCTCCATCCCATCCCTTCTTCATATGTGCCTCCTCCTTTTCAAAAAGGGAAAACAAAGAAGGAATGCAATTACCTTCCCTGGGGCTTAGCGGAGCTGGTGGCAGTGACCACCCCAGGCACTGCTGCTACACAGAGGCAGTGCCAGAGCCTGAGCGCCACGGCTCAGCTCCAGTTCTTTGCAAATAGTTGTGCGAAGTGCAAAGAAATACCATGGACCATGCAAGGCTCCCGTCATGGGGAGGATGGGAATTAAGGGTATTCAATTACAAATATAATCCCATCTCTTGCTGGTTTCTACTCTCATCTTGCACTTAAGATCTCTAAACAATCAGCGCTCTCATGCAACAACATTTCTTAAGAGACAGCAGATTTATTTCAGCTGCTTCCTAGCCTTTTTTTGTTTGTTTTGCTGTAGTTTGGAATATAATTTTTAAAAAAAAAAAAAAAAGGAAGAAAGAAAGAAAGGAAAAAAAGGAAAAGATACAGGAACTGTGTGTGTGCTGCTGATGTAATTCTCTTTGAAGTGAGCAGCAAAAATCCTGTGGAGATTAACGAGAACAGGATCAGGCCCTCCATGCTGAACTTGCGCTGAGATCAGATAAGATCTTGAATCATTCAGAGCCAAACATGTTACTTGTGCAACATGGGCAGGCTGAGTCAATCTCCAAATATTTTTAATGGGTGTCAACATGAAATGTTAATTCCACAAGTTATGTTGTTTTGCAGTTTGCCTGTGCCTGCTCTCCAGGCTGCCTTCACAAATAGTACACATCCTCTCACCAGCTATGAAGAAAAGCTATAAAGCTATTTCCAGAACTGCTGTGAGAAAAAAAAAAAAAAAAAAGCAAACCAACCACACTTCTGAAAAAGTATAAAATAGGACTTTTACAAAGAATTGAAAAAACAAATTATTGTAAAAATGCCTGCTAGACATTCAGATTGTCAGCAGGCATAGAAGTTAAAGGAGCCCTATTTCAAACAGACATGACTTCTCTTTTTTTTTTTTTAAAAAAAAGACCCTAAAATAAAAACAAGTATTTTGTAGCTGAATATTTTTGAGAAATTAATCTTGATCTCTCTTTTTTTGACAAAAGTGAGAAGTGAGGTTCTGGAGTTACAGATCCTTAGATAATGTCTGCCCTTGGACAGTACTTATATACTCTTAATAAATAGGATCAGAAAAACATAGAAAATATTTTGAAGCCTGATGAAATGAACTAAGCACTATGAACAGCTTTCAGATAATAAATCTTTAATTTTGACTCCCTTTTTCTGTCTCCAGGATCTCCATGCACTTCCTAGTGCATCTTGAAACCAAAATGAAATTGCAGCCCTCCTGAGGCCAATAGGAGGCTTGCTATTGCCTTCAGCAGAAACGGGATTTTACTCTTGCTGTAAAGACATCTTAAGGAACATGGGGTCAACTGCCCACTTCCATGGAAAAAGTCAGCTGGAAACATAGCAAAGCCTACCACACAATTTCCTTTTCTTTCTCTCCTGAGGGGAGATTATTAATCTTGGAGTGGAAAACAGGATCCAGGGAAACCTGGCAGACAGCCTGTGGTTGCCACCTAGCTCAGGTTGGGCTCCTCTTCTTGCCTTGCTCCCTGGTCCATCACAATCTGCAGCCTCAGCTTTGCAGCCCGGTCTGTGTAAAGCAACAAAAATGGTTTTGTCTTGTTGTGATTCAGAAAAACCCAGACAAAAGCTGTTTCTCTGCCTCCATCTTCTCTGACTCTGGAACATGCTGAAGGACCTCCCTGTGGGTTCTGCATGCTCTGGGGAGCTGTAGCCTTCCCACATCTGAGTTATGGTGACCTTCAGCTACCCTTGCCAAGAGAGGCAGCAATCCTGCATGGCCCTATTTCCCAGTTCATCATCTCAAGTCCAGCCCATGCAGACAACAATTTCCTCCTGCTTTTCTCACCCACACATCACAGCCCCCTGCCTTCCCAGGCCACCCTGTCCTTCTCTCTTCCACCATATCCTCAGCATCAGTGGACAGTAGCTCCGCCAAGGGTGACAGCATTCATACAAGTACATACAACAGCTAATACAAATCTAACAGAATATTAGATTAGGGCTGATATTCAGAACTGATTTTGCACAGTATCGCCATGCAGTCCTGTAGTGCTGTCATTGTAAACATCTACTAAAAACTATGCAATTCCACCGTTTGAGCACTAGAGGGTCAATTAGTGATGAAAATAGATTCTGACCCCAGTTTCCTCTATTTCATAGGTAAGCACTTAAGCTCTTACCCATCACCTCTCCAGCTGTCAGGAGAAGTTTTGCTAGCTGAAGCTTTTTCTGAGGCCATGCAGCACTGGGGTGGAGGAGTTATGTCACATAAACGTTTTGCAAGAAATTGCAGAAATTTTAACCTACGCATGTGACACCAAACCTAGCATTTGCTTTCTCTGCTCAGCTGCAGGGTGCACACCTTTTCAAAGAATGACCATGTGGGTTGTCTGTTGCGACCTGTCAGTGGCAACAGACTAATGGAAGTACTAGCCTGTAGCCCATTTTGAAAAATACTCATCCTGGACAGCAGCCTCTTCTCATGCTTAATTATCACCCCTTTGAATACACAGGGAAAAAAAAAAAGAAAAAAAAAAGAAAATACTGTCCATTTAAATGAAAGGAATCCTCAGCACCACCTCTAATTGTGCTTGTGCACAACAAGAACCACTGAGATGGCAGCAGAAGGGTGGGCATCATCCAGCAGCCAGAATTCAGACCCACTAGGTTACAGCCCTGCCACTCAATTAAACAACCAACCAACCAACACTAAAGTATATGCATATACCAGAAATTTGGGGCATTACTACATAAACAAATTAGAAATCCTTCCCCTTCCCAATAGGATTTATTATGGAAACAGCATATAATTTCATTCCAATACCACAAATTTGCCACTACATTAAGAAGCATAACTGTTACTGAAGGAGGAACAGTAAATCAGCATCCCCAGCTCTCCAGGCTGCAGCCCTCTTCAGGGGAATGGTGATTCTGAGTGCTCCGTAATTTCAGGTTATAAATATATCCCATGAGAGAGAGCAAAGCTGTTGACTAAGGAATGCCTTAACAAGTACTTCTAGCCCAACAAACTTTGTGATACCACAGTTTTGTTCTTGTATTGCCTTCCTTATCAGGGAGAAGAGAACTGGGCAACGCTGCTTTTTTGTGTACAGTGATACTTTCTGTGATAAATATGGTACATCAATTACAGCGACCATCTTGTAAAAAATACAGGCTAAATTCCCTGGAACAAATGGATAGATTTTTCTTTTAACAGTGCAACAAAATATTAGTGATGAGTGCAATATACCCATGCAAAAGTCAGCTTTCTATCATATTAATAAAAGGTCCCAAATTCCATTATATGTCGAGAAATAAAAGTATGAAGAGGTAGGTAGGTCATACAGATAGTGCCACAGCATTCAGTAGTGACTGTGACTTTTGCAAACTATCAATCTGAGAAAGTTCATAAAAAAATAGCAAACAAAAAAGCAGGGTTTTTCCCTTTTATTTGTAAAGGAACATATTGTGCTTCCTAGTATACCAAGGAGCTTCAGCTCTGCAGTCTGTAAAAAAACCCTACAAGAAGTGGAAGGGATCCGTATCTGCTGCAAATCATGAACTGTAAATATTAACAACATTTTACTTTGTCTAGAAATGACAATTCCGTTACTCATCTTTGAAAAGTACTTTTTAAAAATTGGTCTTTCCATTCCTACCATAAATACAAGGTCTCTGTTACAAATAAATGTGTTCTCCCATGCATAAATAAATCACATACATTTAGCTGCAAGAAAACAGAACAAAATAGCTCAAATGTAATTACACACTGACCAAAAGCAATCCCACTGCAACTGAAATTGAATGGCTTGTACTTTAGGTCATTACCTGAGTGCTGAACAGTAAAAGTTTAAATGCCAAAATATAAAAAAAAAAAAAAAAAAAAAAAGAAAAAAAAGAATAAAATGTACAAATTATCTGAGAAAGCAGGAACTACATTTATGTAAATCAAATAAAAAATTACAACAAAAAAAGAAAATCTGTCCTCTTGTCTCAGGTCATTAATTTTTTTAAGCTTACCCTTACTTCTCTAAGGCTGCTTAGGCACCACAATTTCAAAAAAAAGTAAACGAGACAAAAATAATCTACATCTTCCTCCAGATCTACAGAATGAAACGCTGTAACACTGAAACCCACGCTTACAGAACGGCATTCAAACAATGAATTAGGGAAAAAAAAAGAAAAAAAGAAAAAAAAAAGGATGTGTTGTGTTGAAAGGTTTAAGAATATGTGTACATAAAGCTGAAATGCTTCCATTTAACTCTGGATTAACCAAACATTCCAAATTCAGGAACACAACTATTTTACTTATTCAAATATTCTGACAATATTGCTACATAGCCTGAGTGCCATTTTGAACAGATAGAAAATCTTTTACTTTAATAGGAAAGGAAGAAAGGCTAAGTTGAGAGAACCCTTTTTTTAATGAAAAGGAAAGGAAAGGAAAGGAAAGGAAAGGAAAGGAAAGGAAAGGAAAGGAAAGGAAAGGAAAGGAAAAAGGAAAAAGGAAAAAGGAAAAAGGAAAAAGGAGAAAGCACTAGTGAGCTTTTTTCTGCTAGTGCCATATCTCTTCTTGGATTTCACACCACTGATCATACCCTGTCAGAGATCTTGAACAGTTTACATGACTTCTGAAGGATTAATCTAGACCAACTTAGAGATAAAAACCAAAATGCACAATGAATTCCTACACTGAATTCCTGCTTATTACTGTGAGCTCAACATAAGAAAAGAAAAAAAGAATCCCACATATCTTGTAGTATATACCCTGCTTTCACACAGTGTTTGAGTTAGAGGAATACATAGAGGGACAAGACAGTTTTGTACAAAACCTCAATTTATTTCAGAGAAATTAAAAATATGGTATTTAATATATATAAATTTCTATTCCTCTATAAATATAGATGATCTTGTGATAATGAACAGAAATAAATGCATACCAAATTCAAATAATTTTGCATTTCAGGGTATGGTAGCCATAGATAATGTTTAGGAACCTAAATACAGGCATTTGTAATATATAAAAAAAAAGTTTTAAACAATACAATCAGGAGAGAAGCATTCTGCTGTTATTTGTACAGAGGACTAAATATTCAAATGCATCTGTTGACAGCTACAGTTTCCTTTTTAACCATTTTTTTTTAATTGTTATTAAGAAGCAGAATCCCGCAGGCCTGGGCGCACACATGGCAGCAGACACGGGATCTCTGAACTGTGCGGTGCTGGGACCGTACCCAAAAAAAGACGGGAGGAGAAAAACCAGCAAAGGCTCTTTAAGGTCTCACATCCCACCAGAGTGCCTGAACGTTCTGGTTTTATGTTTTCCCTTACTTTGTTTTAGTAAGAACTGGCAAAAAATCGTCGTAGTGCCATTGTGTGTAACGAATTAAATGTCAATGAATTAAAATTCAGGGAAAGGCTGCAGCCTTTCCAAAACGAAGAGCCGGTTTATGGATATAATTAAGGGGGAAGGGGGGGGGGGGGGGGGGGGAGAGGCGGAACACAAACCAAATCATCCTTACGCCCCCCATCCTTTCAACCCCCGCCCCCCCAGCGCGGCGCGGCCGGGCACGGCGGGAGGCAGGCGGCGCTCGGCGGGGGCCCCGGCAGCTCCGGCCCCGCTCCACCCCCGGCCCGGCGGGCTGAGGGGAGCCGCAGCGGCCGGGAAGTTGGGTACGTCCGTGCCCCCCCCCCCCCCCCCCCCCCCCCCCGCCGGGGGGGGGGCACCCAGGGGGGGGGGGGGGGGGGGCACCCCCCCCCCGCCGCACAAAAAGGACCCCCGCCCCCGGAGCGCGGGGG
>BJBW01008866.1:2417-14980 GCA_004320125.1 Scolopax mira
GGGGGGGGGGGGGGGGGGGATGCTGGGCGTGCTGCAGCGATGCTCCCTCTGCCCCTGCGGTACCGAGCTCTGCATCTTCAACTTGCAGAAAGGCTCGTGTCTGTATTTAGCCATAAACTCCAGAGATATGCGAGTTATTACCCCTGAGCTAAGGAGATTATCGGCCCGACCGCAGCTCTTCACGTGCGTAAGGCCAAGCCGGGGTGTAATTGCTCCCAGGATCTGGGCCAGGGTGAACTAGCACCAGCCTGATGAAGGAAAATCAATCTTTTTCCTCTCCAGGTGGGAGGGACGGGGTAACCAGGGAGCTGTGGGATGAGGGAAACCTGCCTGGGCACCTGGCTCTCCTGGGCTAACCGCCCCGGTGAGGCGCTTGCCCCACCTCACCTTGGGAGCATCTTCCCAAATACCCAGCGGTGCGAGGTCTGGGGGAAGGATTCGCTGCCCGGAGCTGAAAGGAGCTGCTTTTCCAGCCCAGCAGCCGGGCACCAGCCCTCCCTGCATGTGTATGTGTGAGTGTGTGTGTGTGTGTGAGCGTTGCCTGGATGCACACAGAGATGTGTGTGCAGCCGATGCACGCCAGCATCCCTGGGATGTGGGGCAGGGGAGGTGTGTGCAAGGCTGGGGGGCTGGCGAGGCAAAGGGGGGGATCCCGGGGTCCTGAGCCGTGGGAAGGGACCGTCAGGATGGCAGCATCCGTGGCCACATCCCGAGGGAGGTGTTTCCCTGCATGTTGGGAGCTCTGGAGGGGCCGTGTGTGTCTGTGGTGTGTCCTTGGGCTGGGGCTCTCTCCCACGGGATGGAAATCCTGCGGGAAGAACAGGGCTGAGCAGCCCAAGGAGTCGGTTCCCATCGCAGCATCCTTAAACTGGGTCTGACCAGGCCTCCTGCGCCCCAACAGGGTGCTGTGAGCTGGGGGGGGAAAGGGGGGCTGCACCCTGACTGCTGCATGTCCTCAGTGGCCACTTCAGCTGTGGGAGCATGGGGATAAGAGCAGGAATACAGCTGCCATCGCAGCAGCAGGATCCAACCCCTGGACTGTGGGGCAGAGGACAGGGAGGGTGGTGGCTACCGCTTGCCAGCCTGTCCCAGCCCATCCCAGCTCCTTTCTGGGAGCTGCTGGTGCCAGCAGGATGTGTGAGGATGAGGAGGCGTTGTGCTTGACATCGCTCCGCTCTCCTGAGTGGACTCCAGCCCCTCCTTACCTGACCGAGCCCCCCGTGCAGGATAGTTCCCAGCACCCCGGTGTGCAGCTGGGTGCCCCTATGCCCCTGCTGTTGTGCCACTAGCCACACCGCGCCGGGCGCTTGCCGTAGAGGAAGCTGAGATTTGCATAGGGACCGAGTTCTGGAGCTGCTGTGCCAGGAGAACCTGGCCACCAGCATCCCTCTGGGGACACCGAGCAAACCCTGCCCCGAGGGAGGGGTGCTGGAGCGTTGAGGGCTGAGTAATTTGGAAAGTCTGACCGGGGTGGGGTGGGTGGGTGGGTGCCCCCGGGGACAGGGAGTGGAGGAGGCACCAGGGCGTCTTGTTGTCCCCGTTGTGGGAGCTGTCGTCTGAGAGGATGCCACGGTGGGTGGCTTCATGGAAAGGTCCCACCCACGCTCCTCCCCACGTCCCCATCACTTCGCAGGTGCTACGTGAGGTTCAGCATCTCCTGTGCGGCCGAGCATGTGGCTGTCACTGGAAAAGGGGGCTCTGACATCCCCCACCCACACCACCTCCCACCCTACACCTGGCTGGGACACCCCCGTTCTCCCCTCCGTTGTCCCCATTGCAGACTTAGCTCCCACCGCGCAGGTCTCTTGGAGGGAGGGGGGGTTCCTCTGCAGAGCTCCCTCCTTTGGCTGCCCCGAGTCAGGGGGATTTCCCATCCCAAACTTGACCCATCGTCCAGGGGCAGGATTTCCTCCTGAGGGTGGAAATACGTAGAAAAAGGATGGAAGAGGCTTTGGCATCGGCCACCTTCACATCCTGCCTCCTCCGGGGGGCTCGGACCGGGCTGGGCTTTGCTCTGCTATTAATAGGAGACGTAATGGCTTGAAGAGGAAGAAACTCCCTCCTCCAACAGGTCGGAAACGAGTGGCCCTGGCTGATTCCAAGGCGTTTGGTGTGTGCGGGACGGCAGCTGCTGAGTTCTCTTTTGCTGCACGTAAGGAACTGGCCGGACCCCGGCAGGTCTCCCCCACCTGATGGGGGGGGCTTCGGGGTGCACAGAAGGAGCCGTGTCCTTCGTGCCCAAGGTGGCTCCTGGGCAAGGAAGTGGGGCTGGAGCCTGGCACAGGGACCCCGGCCGTGGGGCTGGATGCTGGGGGACAGGGATGAGCTCCAGACCCTTCCTACCACCCTGGGAGAAACGGGGAACCAGCTCCAAACTCCCTCTGGAAACTCTGGGAGCGCCAGCCCCTCAGCTTTCAGAGTTTGGCTTTTTGTCTGCAAATTGGGGAACGCAAATGGGGTAGCCTGAAAACGAAGGTCTGCTGGGATCAGTTTTGGGGAGAAATCGTGCTGTTTTTCGCTGCAGGTGCTTTCGGAGGGTTGGTTTGGCTGGTTTTTGGGTTGCTGGGTGGTGTTTTGGCTGCCTTGAGTGTGGCTCCAGGAGTGAAAGACTCTGGGTTTCGGTTTCGTTTTTCAGTGGCCTTTGAGATCAGGTTCCCGTTCTGGAGCTCCAGTTCCAAACTGGGATTAAAATCTGGCGTTTTGCTGTGTCAAAACATCACCTGGAGACCCACCCAAAGGGCTTTCCTTGGTCACGACGTTGACCAGGAGGTCCCAAAAGGCCCCGTTTCCTTCCTGTTTTCGGTTGGAAAAGGAGAATTGAGACCAGAGAGTGTTTTCTGGAGCAGGGGTAGCTGTGTGCCCCCGCTCTGGGGGGGGTGCTGGAGATGGTGGGGGGCCATGGGAACCTGTCCCCCAATGCCACAAGCTGCAAGGGACAAGGAGCTGTTTCTGCCTCGAAGAAATTGGAGCATCCTCAGTGCCAGAGGGTGGTCCCGGGGTCCAGTGCGTGTGGGGAGCTTGGTAACCCCACGATGGGCAGTGGGAGTGATGGCACGAGGACGTGACACACTGTGTGGCTGGGGACACAGCTGGGGACATGGCTGGGTCCGTGTCCCCCAAAGCAGGGAAAGCCATCGCCATCCTTCTGGCTGGGCAGGGGCCGCTCCGGCGGCTGGGAATGCGGCATCTCTCCCTGTTCAGGGGCAGAGGCAGGATGGATGGATGGACCCGCAGCCCCAGAGGTGAAAGCTGGTGCTTTATCCCTCTCACGGCCACTCCTCCCTCCCCCCCCCCTGCCCCCCGGATTATAAATGGGTGTGAATTGTCTCCCCTGATAGGCATAACCTCCATCCCCGGCTCCCACACCCCGGGGAGGTGCCCCTCCAAGGGCTGGCTTTGCTTCCTCGCCCTCAGATGTTTGATGTCTTCCCAGATGCTTCAGACCTTTCTATCTGCTCCCAACGCAGCTGCCTGTGAGGGGGGAGTGATGGGGGGAAATAGGGGGCGCAGACCGAGCCCCCACCGGCCACGGTGGCTCTGCCGTGGGCTCCCATCCCCGGGCACGGGGAGGCTGTGGGGTTTCCTCCACCGTGGGATCCCGTGGGATGATTTTCTGCTCGGTTTTCCTCCTCCTTCCCTAGGTTGAGCAGGTGCTGCTCAGCTGCTGGGAGCAGGGGGGTGGGCTGCAGGAGATGCCAAGCTTCCCCAAAGTGTCCCCCCCGCCCCGAGCCTGCTCCAACCTGATGCTCAGGTCTTTACATGGGAGCTGGGATTGTCCCTCCTTCTCCCACCAATACTGTGTGGGGACAGGGAAAACCCAAGCATCCTTCACCCTGAAGCCCTGCAGAATGTCCCCAGGAGCCACCACAGAGCAGACTGGCTGGTGTGGGGGCATTTTGGGGGGGGGGGAAAGGAGCCCATAAGCCCTGGTTGGGGCTGGGCTGGCTCCTGGATGGATCTGACTGGTTTGGTATTTGAAAAATTAACTCTGTGGGATCTGCTGGAGTGAAAGCCCCAGCCCAAACCTCCCTTTCCATCGCAGGAGGGTGCTCCGGGGGGTGCAGAGCCCGGGGGGTGTCAGTCGGGCTGGCAGGAAGGGTGCTGACACTGGGAGCTGGACGAGGGGCCACGCTTCAACCAGCAGATGCTCCGAAATCACGTTTAATAATGCAAGAGGTTCCCAAAAGAGGATTTGGAGCTGGGTTTGGTCTCGGTGCCGATGTTCTCCAAGGGCTGTCCCCAAGAAGAGGTTGGATTGGTGCCTCTGGGCAGCACATCCGTGGGGAAACACCCCTCCTGCCCCAGAGCAGGGATTGCTGGCGGGTTGCAGGAGGGATGCGGTGCTGCCTGTGGCTCCCCACAAGGCTGCGGTGTCCCTTTGGGGGCTGCGCCGGGGCAAAGCGTGAAGAAAATCACATTGGAGCATAATTTGGGGCTTAGGGAACAGGGTTTCCAGTGGCCAAGGGGTTTTCACCCCCCGTGTGCCTCCGGCAGCGAGGACTCAGAGCGAAGTGTTCCACCAAAAAGTGGGATCCCCAGCGCTCGCTGGATGGGTCTCCTGAGGCTGACGTGACCGTAGCAGATGCCAGGAAATTTAAAGTCAGAAAATTACCCCTACGTTATTAGAAGTAGTATTTTAAAGAAGGGGAAGAAAAAAAATTAAAAAAAAAAAAATCTGGTTTTCTTTGCCTTGCTGGAATTCATCTCCCTCCTGGGGAGCTCCTGTGCTGAGACTTCACCCACGGCTCGCAGTCCCGGGAAATTTGGGGACTGCTGGGGCTGGGGAGAGGGAGAAATTGGGTGGAAACGCAGGTGGTCAGTCACCAAACCCCCAGGAGAAGGGACCCGCAGTGGGTGGAGCTGTTTGGGCATCAGTCTGGTCCCCAGCCAAGGATTTGGAGGGCGACTGGGGGGTTTTGGGGCTCTTCCCTGTGGGTTTGCATCACTCCAGTGCTGGCTCCAGAGGGAGTGGGCTCCCCACCTGCTCAGGGTGTCCCCCAGCCAAGGTGACATCCCCCAGGTTTCGTGCAGCCCCCTCCCACGTGGTTCTTCTCCAGCTGGGGTTGGCACTGTGGGGTTGCTGTGCCAAGTGTGGGCTGAGCTTGCCTTCCCATCCCCATCCTTGTGTCCCACGAGGCTCGAGGTGAAGACAGGACCAGGTTTGCTGAGGTCCTGCCCCATCCCACCCATCCAGGAGGGAACCTCGGCTGGACCAGGCGGGGGCATTTCTCCCCTCAAAACGTCAGCGAGATGCAGATGCTTCTCTTGGAGACGAGAATGGGTTTGTGGCTTTGTCAGCCACAAAAAATGGGTTTGATTTTATTGCTTTTGGGTTAAAAGCAGATTTTCTTTGTTCAGCTTCCAGAAGCCCAGGACTGCCAGCTTTTGGGATTTCTATTTTTCTGGGAAAAGCCCATGGCTGCTGGCAGGGATTGAAATGCTGAGGAAGGGAGCGTTTTCAGCCTGTCCCCAACCCAAGCTTGGTTTTCTAACTGGAAAAAAAGCCATTTTTTTTTCCAAAGCTGTGTGAGTGAGGTGCCCGGCCAGCCTGGTGCTGGGGGGCCGAGAGGGGACCCTTGTGGTCAACCCCACCTCGCTCACAGGAGATGTGTTTGCAGCAGATGAAGCCTGGGCCTGGCTAATTAGCAGCCATCTGGTCCCGGGGTCAGGAGGGCCCATTTGCGGGTGGGGAGGGGGTGATGTATCTGGGGGCTGGGAGGGGACAGCCTGGTGACAGTGGTGATGCTCCACAGGGTGCTGTGTGCCGGAGGGAGGGTGGTCACCGGCATAGCCCAGGCTGGAGGTGGTTGCCCCACGCCATGGGGTGGGATGTGGGGGGTACTTATCGTGCCAGATGGGCTGCTCCATCACTGGAGGGATCTGCCCATCCTCCTCTCCCCGTAGTGAAGGACTTTCCTTCTGTTCAAGCAGAGGATCCCCCAACGTGGGCACTGAGGGGGGGTGCCCAGGTTTGACAATGCCCACGGCCCCCAGCAGCGCTTTCCAGCAGAAACACTTCCAATCACTGGGAAGGGGCAATTTGCACCCTTTTGCCCTAAATCAGAGCATTAACCAGAGCCCTGCGTGGGGCAGAGGAGAGCCCGGGGTGACAGCAGAGGTCTTGTGTCCTCCCCGTGCTGAGCCCTGGCCGCAGCCCCCAAATCACTCAGCTGCCTCTCAGTATGTCAAGTGCTGACCCTCTCCAGGGGTTTTGGGTTCTCTCCGCTCTTCTGTTTAACATCCACTTGGTTATTTATTTTGCTGGGAAGGGAAGGGAAGAGGAGGTGAAACATCCTTCCCCGGGGAGCGCGGTGCTGGCAGAGCCCCCCCTGCGGTCACCGCCCTCGGCAGGTTTTGGTTGGGGGCCAGCGAGCCGTTTCCACTCCGGCTGTTTCTCCTCTTTGCTCGTGCAGCTGAATTCTTGGTGAAAAAAAAAAAAAAAAAAGAAAAAAAAAAGCTAGGTTTGGAGGCTGCTGAGAGGCTCGGGGTCCATGGGGTCCATGGTTATGAGAGCAGAGCCCGATGCCCCCGTCACCGTGCCCGGTGGCTTAAACAAACAGGGCTGGTCGGTGCTGGGGAATAACAATGGGAATTGGTGAGCACTGGGCACTCCCAGTTTTCCCAGGCCGTGCCCAGTTCCCTCTGCTGAAATGAGGTTTGGGGACAAGATGCCATGGCCCTCAGATGGGGAGAGAGCAGGGAGCTGCTGGGTAAAACCCTCGGGACCAGCCACAGGAAGATGGTGCCTCAGAATCAGGGAATAGTGAAGGTTTTGGAGAAGACCTTTGGAGACCATCTAGTCCAAAGCAGGGTCACCTAGAGGTTGGCCAGGACTTGCATCCAGGTGGGTTTGGAGTCATCTCCAGCCTCGCTGCCCAAGCTGCTGCAAACTGAGTATCCTCTTCCTCGTGGTGATGGTGTGTGGGGCGAGACGGGCAGCAGCACCTTGTCCCTTCCTTCCCCTTCTCACCTTTTGCTTTCTGCTTCAAAAAGCCTTGCCTTTGCTGCCTTTCTTTTTTTTTCAAGGCTGTACTGGTCCCAAGGTGAGCGAGCCCACGTCCCGGGCACGTCACCAGAGCATCGCCACCGCTGCGGGGTCGTGGGTTGAGTCAGCCCCAGCTGCAGGCACCGTCCCCCCAGCCCTCCCCGCTCTCTGCATCTTATTTTGTCCTTGGGGAAATACGTCGGGTTCCAGCAATAGCCCCAGCAGCTGCCATGGGGCCAGCCAGCCCTGCCTGTCTGGTGGCCATGAGGTCCCGGGGCGGGTGGGAGGAGCAGGAGGTAGTAAAATCTTTATTTAACCCCATGGCATTTTTGCTGAGCTGCTAAACGTTTTGGGTTTGGCAGTCATATTTTAGTCATTCAGCAGTACCAGTTTGGAGCAAACGCTGCAGCCTACCCTGGACGTGGGGTTAGAGAATTTCCCATCTCAAACCCATAGAAAATCAAGGGGTTGAAGTTTGAAGTTAAGGATGCTGTTGTAGAGATCCATCCTTCTCTCTCTCTTCTACTGGAGTCTCTTGGGTCTAAAAACAAAACCATGTACCTACTGCGATGCCTTTTTTGTTAGAAACACCATTTGTCATCTTTGGGTTGGGCATTAGAGCCGCTTCCTTAAAAGACAGGTAGAGCTTAGAGACGTGGTTCAGTGGTGGCTTTTCGTCAGGTTTTGGCTGGTGGTTGGACTCGGTGATCTGAAAGGTCCCTTCCAACCTCGGCGATTCTATGATGCTATGATTTCCTTTTTTCCATGGCAGAGAGGAAGGGCTGGACCACTGGCTGCTGCCAGCCAGACCCTTGTTAGCCAACCTTCCTTCTGGTAGCCCGCCCAGCCTTAACCCTTGCCTTCCCCCTCTGCCCAGGTGGCCCGGCGGTGCAGCATGCCTTTCTCCTGAGCCCGGGGGGAAGAGGTCCTGGTCCCCGGAGAGATGTCCTCCACGCGGGGCAATGGGGAGCACTGGAAGTCCCTGGAGTCGGTGGGCATCAGCCGGAAGGAGCTGGCGCTGGCGGAGGCTCTGCAGATGGAGTACGACGCGCTCTCCCGCCTGCGGCAGGACAAGGAGGAGAACCGGGCCAAGCAGCGGGGGGACCAACCCCTCATCTCCTGGGACGACCCCCCCGAGAGGAACGGCTGTGACAGCATCAAAGCGGCGCGCAGCCTCTCCGGCTCCGACCCCACACTCAGCTACAACATCCCCGTGGTGCCCGAGGGTCCCCCCGCACCCGGACCCCCCCCTGGACCCAGCCCTCCCCATCCGGACCCCCAGCCCTGGCTGAAGGGACCCCTGGCCGGGGACTACCTGTACATCTTCGAGGGGTCTGGGGGGGACTTCCTCAGGGAGTCACTCAACGGCACCTCGCCCCACAACGAGGAGGGCAGCTCCCCTAAAAAGCTCTCGCCGCCCCCGCTGCCCCCCCGCCACCCCCTCTGGAGCTCCCCCGAGGGGAGCCAGCGCTCGGGGAAGGGTTCCCCCCCGTCCTCCAAAGGACCCCAGCCCAGGGACATCAACATGTTCTCGGTGGCCCACGAACGGGCTGATGGCAAGCTGCTCGGCCGCCGCATCTCCGAGGAGGACCCCTACGGCATCGCCGACTACGAGGGCATCAACGACGCCATCACCTGCCTCAACCTGAAGTCCACCTACGAGTCAGAGGTGCTGCGGGAAGCTGCCCGTGGCTGGAAAGAGGGCAGGAGCATCTTCGAGAAGGAATCCAGTGGCAAGCCGGTGGCACGGAGCAAGACCATGCCCCCCCAGGTCCCCCCGAGGACGTACGTCTCCCGCTTCGGCAACCGCAAGAATCTGGCACCGAACAAGAACCGCAGGATCTCCATCGACCCGGTGAGAATCACAGAATGGTTTGGGTTGGAAAAGACCTTAAAGCCTACCCGGTCCCACTCCCTGTCCTTGGGACATCTCCCACCACACCAGGTTGCTCCAAGCCCCCTCCAACCTGACCTTTCTCTCCCTGCCCTGGAAGCGTGTGTGGGATGGAGCCCAGGTACTGGGGAGAGCTGGAAACACAGCGCCAGGGTGTAAATGGTGCTGTTGGCACCTGCAGCTTTGCTGGGTTTCCTTTGCTCCAGGCTGGTTTTATTTGTCCCATCCCTGGGGCTCCTCAGAGTCTTGTTTGTGCATCATGGTCGGAAGCATCCGTGCCCTGAGACACTGTCCCTGGGGGTCAATAAGACCTTTCCAGGTCATACGTGTCCCCAAAGGGTGTGGGATCATGTAGTCACAGCCAAAACCCTCCAGGGCAGGTGAACCAAGGCCAGAAAGCCAAGCAGAAGGGCAAGTCCCACCTGGTCATCATCCCCTTGCCATCTGTCCCATCCAGTCCCGTCATACCAGTCCCACCATCCCATCCTCCAGTGGGATGTTCCATTCACAGCCACCTCGAACGCTGCCTCCCCCCAGCACCCTTGTGCCCAGACACCTCTGGGACCACCTGCAGCCTCCAAGGGCATCCTGGCCATTGCTGTCACCCCACAGCTAAAGCCTGGTGGCCACAGGAGGGCACAGGCACATTGAGTGCCCTGGAGGTGCCGTGCCTGGCACGCAAGCGCCATTGTCTCCCAGTGGTGACACTGCAGGTGACACTTTGCAGTGGCCTCGTGTCCTGCCAGCGTGCAAAATGTCACAAGATTCTCCGGAAAGAGCCGGGAGTCTCCTCCCAGCAGCCGGGCCATCCCTTTCCTGTTCAGCCTGTAACATCCTTTCCTATCCCGGCTCCCTCCTTCCCGCTGGGGAGTGGGATATCTCCCCTCCCCTCACATAAACACTGGGGGGGGTGTCTCTCCTGGCGCTGTCGATCCCCTCTCTCCCCCGGGGTGCCCATTCCAGAGGCAGAGCCCCCAGCTCTGGTGCGACTCGTCCCACCTCTGGCAAGAGGAGGAGATAAATAACCGGAGAAGTCACCATCCTCGCAGGTTTCCCCCCTCCCTGGGGAGCGAGGGATGCAGCCGGGGACCGCCGGGGGGCGCTACGTAAGTCACTCCCAGCTTTCTTGGTGCCAGAAACTAATTATAAAAGAGCATTAAAATTGTCTTTAGCGGCTGCTGTGTTCTCTGCCTTTCTCTGCCTCCCGTTAGCTGTTGGCTGGGTTAATTGCTCTGACAGTGGGGCCATTGTTCGCTGCCGAAGAGTGATGGAGGCCTGGGGACCCCCACGCACAGGGGGGGAGCCTGGCACGGCGGTGCCACCAGCCCCGGCACCATGGCAGGAGAGCAGTGTGTGGGGCCGGGCACGGGCAGGGCTCTGCTGCAGTACCCTGGTGGCCTGGGGACAGTCCCTGCCCATCCCACAGCATCCTCAGGTCCAGCTCTGCCCATCCCTCAGCTCCGCCGGGGGATCTTCCCAACAGCGCTTTTGAAAACCACCTAGAAACGGCCAGTTTTGTGGGCTGGGGGCAACAAAACCTCCCATCTCCCAGCCCTGGGGAAGGTGTCGGTGCAGACGTGGGTGACGTGTCCTGTGGCTGGTGCCCACCTGGCACAAACCTCTCCTGTGCTGGACCACAACCCACCCGTGCTACGGCGGAGCTGCTGTTCCCCTGGGGCGAGCAAGGGAATCCCAGTGCTTTAACGGGGGGATAAAACCCCTGGGGACCCTACAGCCAGCTGATGGGCTCGTGTTGACCCCCCATAGGTTGCCCCCCGGCCGCACTCCTTCTCCAATGGCTACGAGCTCTTTGAAGTCTCTGAGGAGCGGGATGAGGAGGTGGCTGCATTCTGCCACATGCTGGACGTGTGAGTAACCAGCCGGGGCTGGAGCATCCCCCTGCAAAATACCCCCAAAATGGGTAGGTTTTTTTGGGTAGCGGGGCAAAACCCAAAGCTCTGACCCACCCCTGCCTCCACAGGCTGCGATCTGGCTACAGCACCAAGGACTATTCCCTCACTGGCTTGGTGTGGAACGCCGTCAACCTCAGCCCCGAGCAGCTGGGCCACGGTGTGAGCCTGAAGGTGACAGTGGTGTGTGACACCCTGCGGGAACCCCTCACCTTCACCTGCGACTGTGAGTACCCCACTTGCCCGTCCAGTCGGGGGGGTGATGTGAAGCAGGGGAAAAAACTCCAACAACACTTGGGTGGTGGATCTGGGGGGGGTTCCCACCATCCCACCTCTCCCTGCAGGTTCCTCCACCGTGGACCTGCTCATCTACCAGGCGCTGTGCTACACGCACGACGAGCTGCGCGCCGTCGACGTCGAGGACTTTGTGCTCAAGATCTGTGGCTTGGAGGAGTTCCTGCAGAAGTGAGTGTCGGGGGAATGGGGAAAGCAAAGGGGGTGACAACACAACCCAGGCATCCCGGGGCTCACGCGCTCGGCCGGGTGTGATGGATGGCCAAGGATGATCCATCTCCCCCTCTCTTTTCCTGCCTCCTGAGCCACAGAGATGCTCTGGCCCAAAGCAGTGTGTTGGGAGCATCTTTCTCCGGTGGCAGGGTATCCATCACGCTGATCCCCACGCGCCGGGAGAAGAGCTTGAAAAGCAGGGAGCTGCCAAAAAAGCTCTTTGGAGGAATATTAATAACAGCCCTGTCACTGAGCGGAGCGGCAGAGCCCGGCTTCTCCCAGCCTGGTGCCTAAATTGTACGAAAAAGGTAGAAAACGTAGGAACATTGGAACACAGGAGGTTCCACTCAAATATCAGAAAAAAAAAGCTACTTCACAGTGAGGGTGCCAGAGCCCTGGAAGAGGCTGCCCAGGGAGGTCGTGGAGTCCCCTTCTTTGGAGATTTTCAAGACCTGCCTGGCTGCAGTCCTGAGTAAGATGCTCTAGCTTTAGGCAATCCTGCTTCAGCAGGGGAGTTGGACTAGATGATCTTTATGATCCCTTCCAACTCTAAAAATTCAGTGAAATTCAGCGAAAAGTTGGAAAATACTATATATTGAACAAAATATATTGGGGAGCAGTGGGTGTGGGGGCCACAGGAGCATCAGGGCTGCAGTGGAGCCAGGATGGATGATGGGGGGCTGAGCTTTGCACAGATCCCTCCTGCCCTCCCTGCCTTTTTCCCAGAGGAAGGCAGCGCTGCCAGAGGGGGTTTGGGATGCTTGGGAGAGCTCTCTGCAGGGGGAAGTGGCAGCAGCAGCCAGGCATGCAGAGGCACACACCATCCTTCCCAGCAGCTCGGTGCAGCCAGCCAGCTCCTGCTCCTGCTCCTGGAGAGCTTCCCCGGGCCTGGCCCTGCTGCGGGAAATCTGCGGGAGCTTTGCCATGAGCTCTGGGAGCTGCTGCTTTAGGCCCTAAAGGGGCGGCTGGGAATGGCTGAGCCCGGGAGAGCCTGCGTGGTAGCTGTGCTGAGGGCCAGCAGAGCCCAGCCCCTGCTCGCCAGGCTGCCTGGCACGGCTGCTGGAGGAGTTATTCCTGAGCCCTCCTGCTGCTGGGTAGCCCAGCACACGTGTGTGCATCTGTGTGCACCCGTGTTCACACCCAGCGGAGGTGCAAGCTGTTAATTAGCCATGGGTACAGCAGCATTTCTGTGCAGGGAGACCTTCAAGCCCCTTCCAGTCCTTCAAGAGGCTCCAGGAAAGCTGGGGAGGGACTCTGGATCAGGGAG
>BJBW01008866.1:15083-27148 GCA_004320125.1 Scolopax mira
TCAAGGGCAGGTTGGAGAGGGCTTGGAGCAACCTGGTGTGGTGGGAGGTGTCCCTGCCCAGGGACTCCATGATCTTTAAGGTCCCTTCCAACTCTAACCACTCTATGATTCTATACAGCAAACCTTTACTGTGGGTGGCTCGAGGCTGCCAGGGAGCTCTCTGCTGGGTGATGGACCCAGCCAGCTCAGAGGGCATTTCCCAAAGGGACAAACCTCCTGCTTTTTTGGCAGGGAACGGCATCCTGGGCACGGAGCGGGACAGCCCGTCCCCGGCGAGTGGTTCCCGGGGAGCCCGTGCGGGCGGGGGCTGCCGTATCGCCCGGGGCCCTCAAAGGACCTTTGAGAAAACCCTGGGACATAAAGCCCTTTTGTCGCCGCTCTTTTCTTTCCCCATCTTCCCGCAGCAGAGGAGATGCTGGAAGTGCCAAAAAACCCTCCCTGCAGAGCTGATCCAGGCTCTGAAGCTCTTCAGACCCTCCGGAGCTCCTGTCCCTGGGCTTTTGGAAGGCAGGCAGGGGTGGCCTTGGGCGTTTCGCCGCCTGCGCTCGGCTTTTTGGAGGGCGCCGGGGTGGGGGGAAGGAGGGGAAAACAATAGCTTATTCTTTGAGTTTCCTAGAGCAAGCTGCCACGAACGTCCGTGTTCACAGCCATGCTGCTGAGACACAGGGCTGAGAAGGTCCTACTGCTCCATGTGAAATGTCCCGAGGATTCGTTTTTGGAAGGCGAGGTCTCAGGGAAAATCATCCCAGACCTTTTTTTTATTATTATATATATTTTTTTGGTATTGCGAGACACAGATTCTAAAGGCTCTGCTGCCCTTCTGGTGTGTAACACAAGGTTGCTAAATTGTCTAAGCAAACACTTAACTTCTTGGGAGTCTGTAGATAAAGAAGTTACATGTCCCAGTGTCCTAAAGTATTGAAGGAAACAACTGAATTAATTTAATTACTATTAATAAAGATTAGGCCACCTTCAGTAATACGCCCTATCGATTCTCTGATTTTGCAAACTTTCAGTAATCTGGGACCTCTTGGGATTGGGGCGATGGGATGGGGCACGGAGGGTGGAAATTTGGGGCATCTTCAAGGGGATGCTGGAGAGGGCTCATCGTGTGTTGGGGGGTGTGTGTCCCCGCAGCAAACACGCGCTGGGCAGCCACGAGTACATCCAGCACTGCAGGAAGTTTGACATCGACATTCGCCTGCAGCTGATGAAGAGGAAGGGGGTGCGCAGTGACCTGGCCCGGACGGTGGGTGCCTGGGTTTTGGGGTGGGGGGTGGGGGGGTGGCCGTGCTGCGGGAGCCACGCATGACCGAGCCACGGCTCAGCATCTCTCCATCTCCAGGCCAACGATGACCAGAGCCCCTCCACCCTCAACCACTACATCCACCTGCAGGAGAGACCCATCAAGCAGACCATCAGCAGGTAGGGAGGGGGGGGGACACACACGGTGGGACTGGACACCCCCTCCAAGTGCTGGGGTGCCCACCCGGCTGGGGCTGAGCTCTGCTCCCTGTCCCCCAGGCAGGCCCTGAGTCTCCTCTTCGACACCTTCCACAACGAGGTGGATGCTTTCCTGGCAGCTGAGGTGAGCACCAGGGATGGAGGGGGCATTTTGGGGGCCACCTTGCCTTGTTTGCTGCAGACTCTTTCCCCTTTTTTTTGTTATGAGGCTCTACGGGGAGGGGAAAGGCATGGAAAGAGGGGAAACCGAGGCACGGGCTGGTGGACCTCCTTGTACACAGCATGTGGGGATGGAGGAGCAGCCCCTGCCCCATCGGCTGCTTCGGGGGTCCCACATCAGCCCCCCCTGACTCTGTCCTCCAGGGAGACTTCCCACTGAAGGCAGAACGGGTGATCCAGTCGGTGATGGCCATCTGCAACGCCCTGGCTGCCGTGGAGTCCCAGGAGATCACGGCTGCCCTCAACCAGATGCCCCCCTGTCCCTCCCGCATGCAGCCCAAAATCCAGAAGGTGAGGGAGGGGCTGCTCCCCGCGGGGGCCAGGGGGAGTGTGGGGGGTGCTCAGATGGGGGAAGCACATTCTCACACCTGCCTTCTTTCCCTCCTTCCTCCCGCCATCCCACCTGGAAAATTCCTCCCTAGCTGGGAGCGAGGAGCCCGGGCTGGTTGTGTAAAGCAGCTGGGCTTGGCGAGCTGCTCTCGGGCGACAGCACAGCCCTGATTCTGATGTTGCTTTTGTGGTTTCTTTCTTTTCTTTCTTTTTTTTTTTTTTTTTTTCCTCAACAGGATCCAAATGTTCTGGCCAAGAGGGAAAATCGAGGTATTTCTGTTCTTCTCCTCCCCTTCTGGGCTCCGGTTCTTGGTGCTTTTAATCTTCAAAACCCTCCCCTTTCAATTATTAAGGCCAAAAATGTGTTTGAAACTGTTCTGGGGAAGAAAGGAGGGTTTCTGGAGGCAATGGCTTGTTGTTTCTCCCCATGAACTCAGCAAAATGGGAAGCCTGAAATTCTCCCTCTCACCCACTTTGTCCTGGAGGGGGGGTGGGGGGGGGGAGATTTGCCTTTGGTCCAGCCCCGGGGTCCCTTCAGCATCCCGACCCCAGCCCAGAGGGACACAGGGAGGGGACAGTGGGGCCGGCAGCCACCCCAACTCATCCCTCTCCTGCCTCCCCTCCAGAGAGGATCGTGGAGAGCCTGACGGCCGCCATCCTTGACCTGGTGGAGCTCTACTGCAGCACCTTCAACGCCGACTTCCAGCCAGCCGTGCACGGGAGCCGGGAGCACGGTGTGGCTCAGGAGGCTCGTCTGCTCTCCTGCCCGCTCGCCTTCACCGTCTACGCCACCCACCGCATCCCCATCACCTGGGCTGCCAGGTAAGGGCAGCTGCCACCATCCCACCGCCCCCCCCCCCGGGGCTCAGACCTGGGTTAAATACACCGTGTCCCTCTCCCAGGTGGCTGAGGAGAGTGTCCCTGTCCCCGATATTCAGCAGGCGTGGAGGGAATAGGAGCTAAATCCACCCCAAGCCTCCTAAAGGGCAGGATTATGGGGATGCTGGTGTTTGATGGGCAGGAATATGAAGATGCTGGTGCTTGATGGGCAGAAATGTGGGGATGCTGGTGCTTGGTAGGCAGAAATATGGGGATACAGGTGCTCAGTGGGCAGGAATATGGGGATGCTGGTGCTCGATGGGCAGGAATATTGGGATGCTGGTGTTCAATGGGCGGAGAGGGATGCTTGGAGCCAGCTGATGCTGGAGCCTGTGGGTGCAAGCGAGTGGGACGGGCTCTGCCGTGCTCTCCCATCCAACCCCACCAGTCCCCAGGGCTGCAGCATCGTTCCCGGGCTCGCCGCCACCCCCAGGGATGTGACAGATGGCCCTGGTGCCGCGGGGGCCGGGCTGCCCTCACCCCTCATCAGCGGCGTGCTCCTTTGTTAGGTGCCTCAGTGCCTGTACCCGCTTTCGGCCCCACGTGGGGGGACGGGGGGGGGTCCGGGCGGGCGGCAGGAGCCCGCCGTGGGGAGGGCGTGCGAGGCAGAGGCGCCAGCAGCAGCCGCCCCGCCGGGGACCCCTCGCTTTTGTCCTGTCCTTAATGTATTCCCCCTGGTGACTGGCTCCGAACAAAGCCGGTAGCCTGGGAAATGCCGGCATCCCCTGACCTCCGGCGCCCCGCAGCCCTCCCCGGATTGTCGCTCGGCACCTGCCACATGGCAGGGCCCCCAGCAGCCCCCCGTGTGACGGTATGCACGGTGGCATATGGTGGGGATGGGGGCTCCCAGCGTCCCCCTCCTCAGCACAACCCCCTTCCCTGAGGAAGGCATGGAGGGGCAGCGCCTCCATCCACCCTCCCTGCTGGGGTGGGGGTTTTGCCCCATGGAGGGGTGAACCCCCCCCCCCCCAGGTACCCCAGAAAAATTGCACCCCCCCGACTCACGGCTTCCTTTTGCAGCTATGAAGATTTCTACCTCTCCTGCTCTCTCAGCCATGGCGGCAAGGAGCTGTGCAGCCCCCTGCTCACCAGAAAAGCCCACGTCTACAAATACCTCTTCCACCTCATCATATGGGACCAGCAGTAAGGCAGCACCCCAGCCGTGGGGCGGGCAGGGGGTGCCCGGTGCCATCCCCTCCTCTTCCTCCTCCTCCTCCTCCCCTGCTCCAATGGCTCCTCTCTGTGCCTCTCCCTGGTTTTCGGGTGTCGGAAGCTCTCGTGTCATCCCCGGGAATAGCATTGTCCCCTCTGCCAGCCCTGCCCTCCCCAAATCCACATGTTTACACCCAGGAAAGGGGATCTGCTCCAAAAATAGCCCTGGGAGCCGGCAGAGAGGCTGTGCCAAGCCCTCACCACGCCTGGCATTTGCGGTGGCCCAGGGAGGTGGGGATGGGATGGGATAATTTTAGAAGGTGCTGGTGCCCCCCAAGGACAGGCACCGAGCGGCCGGCGGGGAGCAGAGTGGTGCCAGTCCCCTCCGTGGGGCGATCCCCTGCCCCTGCCCACCCACGGGTGGGATGTAGCTGCCACCCTGGGCTCCCCGGGAGCATTGGAGAGGAGCCTTAGCCCTGGGGGTCCCACGCAGCCCCCCAGGCCACGGGACGAGGTCAGTGTGCCCCCCTGCCCTGCGGTCACCTTCCCGTGACGGGGAGCAGCCAGGCTCCCTAATGCCAGGAGAGGATGGGGGTACCCAAATCACACACAAACCCCGCTGCCTCCCATGACGGGGGACCTCCGGGGGGCACGTGGCACCCCCCAGTGCCAGCAGCAAAGGCGTCTGTCGGGCTGGGCTCTCCCAGCGCACGCTTGGCATCCCAAGGCAGGGGGCTGGCAAGTGCCACGGGGGGGCTGGCAGTGCCCGTCCCCGGCAGGGCTGAGGCATCGACTGCTCTCTTGCAGGATCTGCTTCCCCGTCCAGGTGAACCGTCTGCCGCGGGAGACGCTGCTCAGTGTCACGCTCTTCGCCGTGCCCATCCCGCCCCCAGGGAGCTCCTCCGACGCCAACAAGCAGCGGCGGGTCCCCGAGGCCCTGGGCTGGGTGACCACCCCCCTCTTCAACTTCAGGCAGTACGTGGGGTGTCCTCTCACCACGGGTGTGTTGAGGGACCCGTGCCACCCTCCTCAGAGTGGGGCAGGAGGATGCCCAGCGCCTTGGGGGCAGCATCGCTGCGGCGGTGCCACCTTCCTGCCCCCGTGGAGCAGCCCCCAGAGCCAGGCTCTCACCCCTTCTTCTTCCTCCAGGGTCCTGACCTGCGGGCGAAAGCTCCTGGGCTTGTGGCCGGCGACCCAGGACAACTCCAGAGCCAGGTCGAGTGCCCCCAACTTCAACCAGCCTGACAGCGTCATCCTGCAGGTACGTCCTGGTGGCAGGGGAGGGTCCTGTGGGGGACACACACACAAAAACACACTCTGAGCCCCACGTGTGGACCCTGCTCACCCTCTGCCTCTGCCCCAGATCGACTTCCCCACCTCTGCCTTCGAGGTGAAGTTCACCAGCCCAACGGCGGCCGAGTTCAGCCCCAAGTACGAGTTTGGCAGCCTGGGGGAGGAGGATCAGCGCAAGCTGCGGGAGGTGATGCAAAAGAAATCACTCTACTGGTAAGTTACCCCCTCCTGGGGCAATGTTGGGGGGCAGAGATGGCATCCCCTGCCAAGGGAGGACTCTGCTGATGTACCCCTGGCACGCAGAGGGGGTATCTGGGGGTCTGACCCTGCCTCTGGGGATAATTTTGCCTGGTTTTTGGCAGAGTTTGCCTGCCCGCAGTTGTCGGTCCTCCTGCTCTCTGCCCCTCTCTGGGGAGGGTCTCTCTGGCCACATCCCCCCCCGGGCAGGGACAGCTGCTCAGCCCCACGTCCAGCTATAAACGGGAGGCTATAAACGGGAGGATCAGGTGTCGGCAGCTGCACTGGGATCTGAACATAGGACAGCACTGATTCTCCTTGCAAAATTCCCCGGGGTGCATGGCCAGCTCAGGGGTCCCCGGGGCAGGGGGACAGCCAGGGCCATCCCTGCGGCGGCGGCTCTGTCACCCCCGTGCTCGGGGCCTGGCTGTCCCTTGGGGAGCGAGGTGCAGCCTGAGGACGGGGGGGAGCATCGCTCAGACCTGCTGAGCTTGCCCCAGGCTGGGGGGATGCAGCCAGCACCCCGCTCTCCATCTCCTTCATCGGCTTGAGGGGCAGCCGGGAGGGGTTTATCGGTGTCCCCACACAACCCTGCGCGATGGGGGCAGAGGGATGCCAACCTGCCAGCCCCAGCCCCATCCATGCCATCCCTTCCCGAGCACGAGCCATGTCCTTGTCCCCTGGCTGCCGTAGGCTGATGGACACCGACCGTAAGCGGCTGTGGGAGAAGCGGTACTACTGCCACGCGTCGCCCGGCGCCCTCCCCATGCTGCTGGCCAGTGCGCCCAGCTGGGAGTGGGCCTGCTTGCCCGACATCTACGCCCTGCTCAGCCAGTGGACCTACATGAGCCACCAGGATGCCCTAGGGCTCCTACACGCCACGTAAGCCACTGGTGGGCTGCGGGTGGCAAGGGGGGGAAGCGTGCTCTAGCCCGGGCAGGGAGAGGGCAGCGGTGGCAATCGGTGTGGGGACAGGATGCTGAGGGTGCTGTCCCCGTGATGCCTGTCCTGGCTGCAGGTTCCCGGACCAGGAGGTGAGGAGGACGGCCGTGCAGTGGATCGACTCCATCTCTGACACCGAGCTGCTGGACTACCTGCCCCAGCTGGTCCAGGTGCGTGGTGGGACTGGGATGTGGCGTGGGATGCGTGCCAGGAGCGGGATGTGGCATGGGGTGCGTGCCTGTCCCCCTGTGCCCCAAAACTGTTCCCTCCCTCCAGGCCCTGAAGTATGAGTGCTACCTGGACAGCCCGCTGGTGCGCTTCCTCATGAAGCGGGCAATCTGCGACCTGAAGATCACCCACTACTTCTTCTGGTGGGTTTGGGGGGGCCGGGAGGAGTATGGGGGGCTACCCTGGGGCTCTCCTGACCCTCCCGTGCTCCTGCTCTGAGCAGGCTGCTGAAGGATGGCCTCAAGGACTCCCAGTTCAGCATCCGCTACCAGTACCTGCTGGCGGCCCTGCTCTGCTGCTGCGGGAAGGGGCTGCGGGAAGAGTTTGACCGGCAGTGCCTCCTCGTCAACACGCTGGCCAAGCTGGCCCAGCAAGTGCGGGATGCCACCCCCTCCGCTCGCCAGGTGGGTGCCAGGGCAGTGGGGAAAGGGTGCAGGGGGTTGCTGGGTTGCGTCTCAGCCCCCCACCCTCATCCCATGCCCACCCCACAGGGCATCCTCCGCGAGGGGCTGGAGGATGTGAATCAGTTCTTCAAGGCCAACGGGTCGTGCCGGCTGCCGCTCAGCCCCAGCCTACTGGTGAAAGGGATCGTGCCCCGGGTGAGTGCCAGGGCTGGGGGGCCTCAAGGGGGTCCTTTGCCTGCACCTGCCTTGCCCTGATGGGCTGCACCTTCCTGGTAATATTCAAGACCAGGTTGGATGGGGCTTTGAGTAACCTGGTCTGGTGGGAAGTGTCCCTGCCCAGGGCAGGGGGTGGAACTAGATGATCTTCAAGGTCCTTTCCAACTCCAACCATTCTATGATTCCTCCCCACGACAGGACTGCTCCTATTTCAACTCCAACGCTGTCCCCCTGAAGCTTTCCTTCCAGAACGTTGATCCCCTTGGGGAAAATATCCGAGTTATCTTCAAGGTGAGCCCGTCCTCCCAGTGATGCCCAAACCCCCGCGTGGGGCTGGCTCGGCTTTGCCCCCAGCTCTGATGGCTCTTCCCCCCTGTGCTGTGGCTGGCAGTGCGGCGATGACCTGCGGCAGGACATGCTGACACTGCAGATGATCCGGATCATGAACAAGATCTGGGTGCAGGAGGGGCTGGACATGCGCATGGTCATCTTCCGCTGCTTCTCCACTGGCCGTGGACGAGGTAACCTGGCATTGGGGTGTCCCCCAGTGGCATTCAGGCCCATGTTGTGATGTCTTGGGTTGGTGATGGCATAAGAAGTCCTGGGGCTCTGCTAGAGAGGAGCTACTGCAAGTAGCTGTGATCCACCTTCAGGTCTGATCTCACCAGCCAATCTATAGTAACGTGGCTTTAAAGGCTGTCAGTCAACAGTGATGTCTGGGGAGTGGCTGGGTTGGTGGCAAAGTGGGGTCTGGGGTCTTGGTGTCCCCCAGGCAGGATGGATGGGTCTTACCCTGGTGTCTTGGTTACTAGGTATGGTGGAGATGATCCCCAACGCCGAGACCCTACGCAAAATCCAGGTGGAGCACGGCGTGACGGGCTCCTTCAAAGACCGGCCGCTGGCAGACTGGCTGCAGAAACACAACCCCGAGGAGGATGAGTACGAGAAGGTGAGGAGGAGTCTGACCAGGTTCCCTCTCCAGAGATGATACCCCCTCACTTCCCAACATCTTGAACCTTTCTCCACACCTGGTGACTCCATCCCTCCCTCCCTCCTCCCAGGCCGTGGAGAACTTCATCTACTCCTGCGCCGGCTGCTGCGTGGCCACCTACGTGCTGGGGATCTGTGACCGCCACAATGACAACATCATGCTGAAGACCACTGGACACATGTTTCACATCGACTTCGGCAGGTTCCTGGGCCACGCGCAGATGTTTGGCAACATCAAGAGGTGAGAAGTGCTGCCAGCATCTCCTTCCTTCTTGCCTGGGCTCATCCCTGTGGGGCAATTTCTGTCCTCACCCTGGTGGTGGGTGACTCCCAGCCATGGTCACTTTGTGTCCCTCCCTCCCTGATGCAGGGACCGGGCGCCGTTTGTCTTCACCTCGGACATGGCATATGTCATCAATGGGGGGGACAAGCCCTCCAGCCGCTTCCACGACTTCGTTGACCTGTGCTGCCAAGCCTACAACCTCATCCGCAAGCACACCCACCTCTTCCTCAACCTCCTGGGGCTGGTGAGAGCCGGGGAGCCACATGCCTGTCCCCCCAGGCACAGCAGAGGGGTCCTCCTGCCACCACCTGCCCTCACCCCCTGCCTTGCCTCCCAGATGCTGTCCTGTGGCATCCCCGAGCTCTCCGACCTGGAGGACCTCAAGTATGTCTACGATGCCCTGAGGCCACAGGATTCTGATGCCGATGCCACCACCTACTTCACCAGGTAGAGGACATGGGTGGGTGATGGCACAGGAGAGGACAGAGGGAGCCCGTGGAGGGAGACACGGTGGTGGGCTGCTCCGTGTTGAGCACCTGGTGGCCTCGTTGTAGGTTGATCGAGTCCAGCCTGGGCAGCGTGGCCACCAAGCTCAACTTCTTCATCCACAACCTGGCACAGATGAAGTTCACAGGCTCCGACACCCGCCCGACCCTCTCCTTCGCCCCCCGCACACACACCATCAAAACATCCGGCCGGATCCGCGATGTCTTCCTCTGCCGCCACGAGAGGGTCTTCAACCCCAACAAGGGCTACGTGAGTAGGGACAGGCGAAGGGACAACTTGGGTGGTTCTGTCCAGGTTCTCCTCCTCAGCCCCATGTGGGCTCGGGGGACCCCAAGGTCCCCATCCCATGTCTCACCCCCGTCTCTCTGCAGACCTACGTGGTGAAGGTGCAGCGGGAGAGCCCAGGTGAGGTGGTCTTCGTGCAGCGCACCTTCGAGGAGTTCCAGGAGCTGCACAACAAGCTGCGCCTCCTCTTCCCCTCCTCGCTGCTGCCCAGGTATCCCCACAGCCCCCACCTGGCAGACCCCCGGGGCTCCCCGCCACCCCCCGGGCTTTGCTGAGTGTCTGTCCCCACAGCTTCCCCAGCAGGTTCATCATCGGGCGGTCGCGGGGAGAAGCGGTGGCCGAGCGGCGGAAGGAGGAATTGAACGGCTACATTTGGCACCTCATCCACGCCACCCCTGAGGTGGCAGAGGTACAGAGATTGGGGGGGTCTCAGTGGGGCAGAGGGGGGGCAGCTGCCTCCAGAGAGGTGGGGACACTGCTAGGGACACCGGTGAGGTTGGCTTGGGTGGGAAAGTGTGTGGAGGCCAATGCATCATCTAAAGCATCATGGACCATCATGGTGCATCACTGTACACCAGTTCCAAATGGTAGGGGACACAGTCACCACCGTCACCGATAATGTCACCTCCTCATCCCACAGTGTGACCTCATCTACACCTTCTTCCATCCGCTTCCACGGGACGAGAAGGCAGCGGGCACCAACCCAACCCCAAAGCCAGCAGGTAGGGGGGCTGGTGGCAGTGCTGACACCACGTGGGGTAATGGTGGGGGGCTCCTGTCCCACCTGCACCCCTCCTCTCCTCTCCAGACGCCACGTGGGCTCGGCCCCTGGGGAAGGTCGGCGGGGAGGTGAAGCTCTCCATCTCCTACAAGAACAACAAGCTCTTCATCATGGTGATGCACATCCGGGGGCTGGTAGGTGCCCGTTGGCAGTGGGGCAGGAGTCTGCCCCACCAGTGTGCTTAAAGAGTGCCCCCCTCTCTGCCCCACAGCCACCATTGCAGGATGGCAATGACCCCGACCCCTACGTCAAGACCTACCTGCTGCCTGACCCCCAAAAAACCACTAAGAGGAAAACCAAAGTGGCCCGAAAAACCTGCAACCCCACCTACAACGAGATGGTATGTGGGGTGGAGGTGGAGGAGATGGGGATGAGGATAAGGATGGGGCGGGGATCAGATGGGGATGGGGATGGAGATGAGGATGGGGATGCAGATGGGATGGAGATTGGGATGAAGGATGGGGATGGGTGAAGTTTGGGATGAGGATGGGGATGGCCACAGGCATTGAGATGGAGATAGGGGAATCCATGGGTCCATGGCTGATGGTCTACCCCATCCTGTCCCACAGCTGGTCTACGATGGGATCCCCAGGGGGGACCTGCAGCAGCGGGAGCTGCGCCTGAGCGTGCTGAGCGAGGAAGGCTTCTGGGAGAACATCCTCCTCGGGGAGGTCGGCATCCGCCTGCGGGACCTCGACCTGGCCCAGGAGAAGATGGGCTGGTTTGCCTTGGGATCTCGTGGCCATGGCACCCTCTGAGGTCCCACCACTGGGGCTGGGGACCCACGGCACTGCCGCCACGGCTCTGCCCGTCCCGGGATGTGCCCGTAAGGACCGGGCACCGACGGGCGCTGCCGCAGGCGTCTTCTTTTTTAAGTTTACCTTGTGTCAAGGGAGCAACGCGGGGAGGGAGGGGCAGGGAGGACCGGTGGGGCGCTTCGGGGGTGGGTGTGGGGGGGTATTTCTTCCTTTGGGATATCTGTATTTTAATTTTTTTTAATCATGAGTAGCGTGCACCGGGGTGGAGAGGAGAGGGGGAGGCGTGGCGGAGGTTCACTTGGGGGTGCATGTACCCACAGAGCCCCTGGTACCGCTCCAGCCAGGAGCCCCCCTGCCCGCATTTGGGCCATTCCCATCCCGGGGAATTCTCTCCCAAAGGAGAGCGGGGTGTGGCGGGGCTGTGCGTGGAGCCGGTCCCGTGTGGCTGAACCTTCTGATGCCACGGGAAGGGGACCCGCCGGCCACCCTTCCCGTCCCCACGCCGGTGGGGACATCTGTCTCCTCATCCGCCATCTGGCCCCGGAGCCGGGGACGCCTGCGCCGGGGTGCGGGCTTGGTGCCTGTGGTGCTTTGTTTACAGCGAGAGCTCCGTAAACGGACGAAATGTTTCTCAGGATCGAGAATAATGAACTTAACCTTTATATTAAAAGTTTTAAATATCGTATCTAGAGGGAGGTGGTGGAAGGAGGGAGCTGGGGGCTTGGGGGGAGAGCAGCCTGGCCCCCCTGCTGGTGGTTGGGGCTGCTGGAGCTGCCACCCTCCTGTGGGTCGGGACCCTCCTGCCTGTAACACGGGGGCATCAAAATGAAGGAGATGAAACGCACAGGGCAAGGGGAGGCTGAGTCCTGGGGGGGACAGGGACATGGCTCCCTTTGTCCCCAAGCATCGTCCTGTTGGCACATGCAGGGGACCCCAGCCCATCTCCCCTCAACCATCCTTACCCCGAGGGCTGACGAAGCGTGACCATTAATGGCTGATTAATGGAGGGCCACCAGGATGCTGGGAGGGCTGGAGCCCCTCTGCTGGGAGGACAGGAGGAGAGAATTGGGGGGGTTCAGCCTGGAGAAGAGAAGGCT